>CM064892.1:770500-843000 GCA_030347415.2 Decapterus maruadsi
ACTTTAGTTACTGTGTGTGTGTGTGTGTGTGTGTGTGTGTTTGCTCTGTTCCCGCCCCTGACTGTTGCGTCATAAAAGCGCGGTGGCTCCTGTTGCCTAGCGACCACAGCAACACGTTTCACTTTTAAAGGTGCATTGCGTAGGAAGCGTTGTGGTTGTATATCACAAGAAGCTCAGTCGTATTTTTCATGCTGCATTCAGGTGAAATGGGGCAAGTGGCTGACAGGGACAGCTAACGGTAGCTAAGCTAACGGCAGCAGCTAAGCTAACGGCGGTAGCTAAGCTAACATCAGGACGTCAGCTGTTAAAACCCTCTCGTTGTGGGACACGACATGAAACTCCTCCAGTAGCTCAGTCATGTTGGAACTCAGATATCCACTGGAGCGTTTATTGAGTCACTGAGTTATTAAAGTTAAACAGGAAGCTAACCGCTAGCCCGGCTAATCTATGCTAACCATGACTAATTACAGAAATGTCCACATGTAATAGTAATGTTTGTCCAATCACTGGTTTTATAGACTTTACAAACATCAGTGACTCTAAACAGTGATATAGTGACATGTAAAAACCAGGAAGTCGTTGTAAACAACAAGGAGATTGGTCCTATGATAAGAGGAGAAGTCCTGGTGATGACGTCACAGCTGAGGTTCCGTCTGTGACATCACAGACTCCTGGACCTATCAGCAGGATTCTGTCAGATGCATGTTGAAGTCCTGGATCCAGAGACATGGAGGCCGACCCCGGGCTCCCCCAGCCGCAGCAGGGGCCCCCGAGCGAGGAGAAGGAGAGCCGCCGCCGCCTGCAGCTCCACAAGCGCCGCGAGTGCTCGACGGCGTCCCGGAGCCTGGAGAGGCGGAGCCTGGACAAACAGCTGCAGCTTCTGTACGAGGAGAACACGGAGCTGAAGGCAGAGCTGAGGAGGAAGGAGGGACTGAGGACCCAGCTGGACGCCCTGACCTCCGACCTCGCACAGCACGCGCACGCCACGGCGGCAGGAAGTGGCGCTCAGGACGCTCACACACCGGGTCACAAATACCAAACATCAGAGCAGCCGCCGACCTGACCGGGAGACGAGTCCACGCCGTCCAGGAGACGAGTCCACGCCGTCCGTCCTCCAGGAGCCGTGAAGCAGACAGGAAGTAGAAACTCCCGCCACAATAAAACCTGTAGCGGTAAAACCCCTCGTCTTTATTTCTCTTCTTCTGATTGGACGGCAGCAGGTGAGAGTCTCAGCCAATCACAGCCTCAGACCCGGTTGTTGACCTGTTAGCGAGAGCTTCTATTGGCTGCAAGGTTAACAATGTGGGCGGGGCAGAGAGAGAGTCACCAGGAAGTGAGTTGCACTAATGAGATCAATTAAACAAATTAACACGACAAAGTGTTTGCTGCTCCTTCAAAATAAAAGGCTGAGACTTCACAATAAAAGTGCAAGACTGAGCCTCCTCCTGGTTTATGTTTAAACTTTTAGACAATGACTGTCACTGTGGCTCACTTAGCGTTAGCATTAGCATTAGCCACAGTAGTAACACAAAGCAGGAGGCTGATTCAAAAAACAACAACAACAACAGTTGAATATTTGAATGAAAGAGTTTGTATCTGGTTCTAACAGAGTCTCATGTTACGTTGATGGGTCCATTCAGATCGTTTTGTCTTGATAGTTATTTAGTGGTCGACTCGTCGGTTTCCTGGACGCTGCCCGGCCGGTCATGGGAATAACGCCGCCGAATCGCTGGTTGGCATCGTTTATGGTCGGAACTACGACGGGATCCGATCGTCTTCAACCTCCGACTTTCATTCTTGGCAAATGTCTTGGCTTTCGTCCGCCTCGCGCCGGTCCAAGAATTTCACTGTGCACGCTGAGGCTCATGGGAAATGTAGTGAAAACACCTGATATTTGTTTGAACATCTCAATTAAATTTTTGTTTTATTGATTTTGGTTTGTTTTATTTGTTTATTGGCAGTTATGAAGTGTCAGAGTTCAGTTATTTACTAAACAACAGATGAATAAATAATTTCATTTCCCCTGCATTCCTCGCTGCATTGGACAGAGTGTGCGTTGCTGTGTTTACTGTACCAGCTTTACTCACCGTGGGACGGCTGAAGCAGAACGCTGACCACCTTAATAAAAACTATGAGCTACAACTGAAAGGACTCCGACCAGTTGTGTTGTTTGAAAGGTTGTTGATTTTACAACACCAGCGGCGCTGCAGGCCAGGCGCCATCCCTTAGCACGCCACGCCCCCTACTGGACGCACTGCAGCTACACACCGCTTAATGACCACACAACCTTATTGCACTGCAACTCACATGGTGTCACATGAGAAGAAGAAGCCCCTCCCTCGCTGCAGCGTGCAGGTAAGTTCCCTGGACTGAGCTCCAGCTGCACAAATATAAGTAAAGAGTAAAAGTACTCAGCTCCCTGGAACTTTTTTATTGAAGTCAAACAAACCAATAAAACAGGCAGGGAGAGATCCATTCATCCAATCAGTGGCGATGTATGTACCGTAAAGCGCTTTAATTAATACAGACATTTACAAGAGTCATGCACACTGACCTGACACAATCGTATATATCATATTTATTAAATTAGACAGAGTCACTGTTGCCTTTCTCCAAAAGCCATAGACCTCTGGGCAGTCCCATACGTTTAAATGTTCCTGGTGTGTTCAAGGAGCACAGGCCACAGTTTGGGCTGGTTGACAGCTTCATATGAAATCTGTCATCCTCATTCCTTTTGCATATTGTTCCTGACATCTCACTCTACCTCTGGTATCATTTTGGTGGCATTTTACTGTAGAAATTTGGAGAAAAATCATTTTAAAGTCACCCCTATATCAAAACCCAGTTACAATATGCTGACCTTTGACCTTAGGTCACATCAATTACTTCATAGGTGTCATCCTCATTCCTTTTGCATACTGTTCCTGACATCTCACTCTACCTCTGGTATCATTTTGGTGGCATTTTACTGTAGAAATTTGGAGAAAAATCATTTTAAAGTCACCCCTATATCAAAACCCAGTTACAATATGCTGACCTTTGACCTTAGGTCACATCAATTCCTTCATAGGTGTCATCCTCATTCCTTTTGCATATTGTTCCTGACATCTCACTCTACCTCTGGTATCATTTTGGTGGCATTTTACTGTAGAAATTTGGAGAAAAATGACATTAAAGTCACCCATATAACACAACCCAGTTACAATATGCTGACCTTTGACCTTAGGTCACATCAATTCCTTCATAGGTGTCATCCTCATTCCTTTTGCATGTTGTTCCTGACATCTCACTCTACCTCTGGTATCATTTTGGTGGCATTTTACTGTAGAAATCTGGAGAAAAATGACATTAAAGTCACCCCTATATCAAAACCCAGTTACAGTATGCTGACCTTTGACCTTAGGTCACATCAATTCCTTCATAGGTGTCATCCTCATTCCTTTTGCATGTCTTTCCTGGTGTCTCACTCTACCTCTGGTATCATTTTGGTGGCATTTTACTGTAGAAATCTGGAGAAAAATCATTTTAAAGTCACCCCTATAACCCAACTCAGTTACAATATGCTGACCTTTGACCTTAGGTCACATCAATTCCTTCATAGGTGTCATCCTCATTCCTTTTGCATGTTGTTCCTGACATCTCACTCTACCTCTGGTATCATTTTGGTGGCATTTTACTGTAGAAATCTGGAGAAAAATCATTTTAAAGTCACCCCTATATCAAAATCCAGTTACAATATGCTGACCTTTGACCTTAGGTCACATCAATTCCTTCATAGGTGTCATCCTCATTCCTTTTGCATATTGTTCCTGACATCTCACTCTACCTCTGGTATCATTTTGGTGGCATTTTACTGTAGAAATCTGGAGAAAAATGACATTAAAATCGCCCCTATAACAAAACCCAGTTACAGTATGCTGACCTTTGACCTTAGGTCACATCAATTCCTTCATAGGTGTCATCCTCATTCCTTTTGCATATTGTTCCTGGTGTCTCACTCTACCTCTGGTATCATTTTGGTGGCATTTTACTGTAGAAATCTGGAGAAAAATCATTTTAAAGTCACCCCTATATCAAAATCCAGTTACAGTATGCTGACCTTTGACCTTAGGTCACATCAATTCCTTCATAGGTGTCATCCTCATTCCTTTTGCATATTGTTCCTGGTGTCTCACTCTACCTCTGGTATCATTTTGGTGGCATTTTACTGTAGAAATCTGGAGAAAAATGACATTAAAGTCACCCATATAACACAACCCAGTTACAATATGCTGACCTTTGACCTTAGGTCACATCAATTCCTTCATAGGTGTCATCCTCATTCCTTTTGCATGTTGTTCCTGACATCTCACTCTACCTCTGGTATCATTTTGGTGGCATTTTACTGTAGAAATCTGGAGAAAAATCATTTTAAAGTCACCCCTATATCAAAACCCAGTTACAATATGCTGACCTTTGACCTTAGGTCACATCAATTCCTTCATAGGTGTCATCCTCATTCCTTTTGCATATTGTTCCTGACATCTCACTCTACCTCTGGTATCATTTTGGTGGCATTTTACTGTAGAAATTTGGAGAAAAATGACATTAAAGTCACCCATATAACACAACCCAGTTACAATATGCTGACCTTTGACCTTAGGTCACATCAATTCCTTCATAGGTGTCATCCTCATTCCTTTTGCATGTTGTTCCTGACATCTCACTCTACCTCTGGTATCATTTTGGTGGCATTTTACTGTAGAAATCTGGAGAAAAATCATTTTAAAGTCACCCCTATAACACAACTCAGTTACAATATGCTGACCTTTGACCTTAGGTCACATCAATTCCTTCATAGGTGTCATCCTCATTCCTTTTGCATGTTGTTCCTGACATCTCACTCTACCTCTGGTATCATTTTGGTGGCATTTTACTATAGAAATCTGGAGAAAAATCATTTTAAAGTCACCCCTATATCAAAATCCAGTTACAATATGCTGACCTTTGTCCTTAGGTCACATCAATTCCTTCATAGGTGTCATCCTCATTCCTTTTGCATATTGTTCCTGGTGTCTCACTCTACCTCTGGTATCATTTTGGTGGCATTTTACTGTAGACATCTGGAGAAAAATGACATTAAAGTCACCCCTATATCAAAACCCAGTTACAATATGCTGACCTTTGACCTTAGGTCACATCAATTCCTTCATAGGTGTCATCCTCATTCCTTTTGCATGTTGTTCCTGGTGTCTCACTCTACCTCTGGTATCATTTTGGTGGCATTTTACTGTAGAAATCTGGAGAAAAATGACATTAAAGTCACCCCTATATCAAAACCCAGTTACAGTATGCTGACCTTTGACCTTAGGTCACATCAATTCCTTCATAGGTGTCATCCTCATTCCTTTTGCATATTGTTCCTGGTGTCTCACTCTACCTCTGGTATCATTTTGGTGGCATTTTACTGTAGAAATCTGGAGAAAAATCATTTTAAAGTCACCCCTATAACACAACTCAGTTACAATATGCTGACCTTTGACCTTAGGTCACATCAATTCCTTCATAGGTGTCATCCTCATTCCTTTTGCATATTGTTCCAGACATCTCACTCTACCTCTGGTATCATTTTGGTGGCATTTTACTGTAGAAATCTGGAGAAAAATGACATTAAAATCGCCCCTATAACAAAACCCAGTTACAGTATGCTGACCTTTGACCTTAGGTCACATCAATCCCGTCATAGGTGTCATCCTCATTCCTTTTGCATGTTGTTCCTGGTGTCTCACTCTACCTCTGGTATCATTTTGGTGGCATTTTACTGTAGAAATCTGGAGAAAAATCATTTTAAAGTCACCCCTATATCAAAATCCAGTTACAGTATGCTGACCTTTGACCTTAGGTCACATCAATTCCTTCATAGGTGTCATCCTCATTCCTTTTGCATATTGTTCCTGGTGTCTCACTCTACCTCTGGTATCATTTTGGTGGCATTTTACTATAGAAATCTGGAGAAAAATGACATTAAAGTCACCCCTATATCAAAACCCAGTTACAGTATGCTGACCTTTGACCTTAGGTCACATCAATTCCTTCATAGGTGTCATCCTCATTCCTTTTGCATGTCTTTCCTGGTGTCTCACTCTACCTCTGGTATCATTTTGGTGGCATTTTACTGTAGAAATCTGGAGAAAAATCATTTTAAAGTCACCCCTATAACCCAACTCAGTTACAATATGCTGACCTTTGACCTTAGGTCACATCAATTCCTTCATAGGTGTCATCCTCATTCCTTTTGCATGTTGTTCCTGACATCTCACTCTACCTCTGGTATCATTTTGGTGGCATTTTACTGTAGAAATCTGGAGAAAAATCATTTTAAAGTCACCCCTATATCAAAATCCAGTTACAATATGCTGACCTTTGACCTTAGGTCACATCAATTCCTTCATAGGTGTCATCCTCATTCCTTTTGCATATTGTTCCTGACATCTCACTCTACCTCTGGTATCATTTTGGTGGCATTTTACTGTAGAAATCTGGAGAAAAATGACATTAAAATCGCCCCTATAACAAAACCCAGTTACAGTATGCTGACCTTTGACCTTAGGTCACATCAATTCCTTCATAGGTGTCATCCTCATTCCTTTTGCATATTGTTCCTGGTGTCTCACTCTACCTCTGGTATCATTTTGGTGGCATTTTACTGTAGAAATCTGGAGAAAAATCATTTTAAAGTCACCCCTATATCAAAATCCAGTTACAGTATGCTGACCTTTGACCTTAGGTCACATCAATTCCTTCATAGGTGTCATCCTCATTCCTTTTGCATATTGTTCCTGGTGTCTCACTCTACCTCTGGTATCATTTTGGTGGCATTTTACTGTAGAAATCTGGAGAAAAATGACATTAAAGTCACCCCTATATCAAAACCCAGTTACAGTATGCTGACCTTTGACCTTAGGTCACATCAATTCCTTCATAGGTGTCATCCTCATTCCTTTTGCATGTCTTTCCTGGTGTCTCACTCTACCTCTGGTATCATTTTGGTGGCATTTTACTGTAGAAATCTGGAGAAAAATCATTTTAAAGTCACCCCTATAACCCAACTCAGTTACAATATGCTGACCTTTGACCTTAGGTCACATCAATTCCTTCATAGGTGTCATCCTCATTCCTTTTGCATGTTGTTCCTGACATCTCACTCTACCTCTGGTATCATTTTGGTGGCATTTTACTGTAGAAATCTGGAGAAAAATCATTTTAAAGTCACCCCTATAACCCAACTCAGTTACAATATGCTGACCTTTGACCTTAGGTCACATCAATTCCTTCATAGGTGTCATCCTCATTCCTTTTGCATATTGTTCCTGACATCTCACTCTACCTCTGGTATCATTTTGGTGGCATTTTACTGTAGAAATCTGGAGAAAAATCATTTTAAAGTCACCCCTATATCAAAATCCAGTTACAATATGCTGACCTTTGACCTTAGGTCACATCAATTCCTTCATAGGTGTCATCCTCATTCCTTTTGCATATTGTTCCTGGTGTCTCACTCTACCTCTGGTATCATTTTGGTGGCATTTTACTATAGAAATCTGGAGAAAAATCATTTTAAAGTCACCCCTATATCAAAATCCAGTTACAATATGCTGACCTTTGACCTTAGGTCACATCAATTCCTTCATAGGTGTCATCCTCATTCCTTTTGCATATTGTTCCTGGTGTCTCACTCTACCTCTGGTATCATTTTGGTGGCATTTTACTGTAGACATCTGGAGAAAAATGACATTAAAGTCACCCCTATATCAAAACCCAGTTACAATATGCTGACCTTTGACCTTAGGTCACATCAATTCCTTCATAGGTGTCATCCTCATTCCTTTTGCATATTGTTCCTGGTGTCTCACTCTACCTCTGGTATCATTTTGGTGGCATTTTACTGTAGAAATCTGGAGAAAAATCATTTTAAAGTCACCCCTATATCAAAATCCAGTTACAGTATGCTGACCTTTGACCTTAGGTCACATCAATTCCTTCATAGGTGTCATCCTCATTCCTTTTGCATATTGTTCCTGGTGTCTCACTCTACCTCTGGTATCATTTTGGTGGCATTTTACTGTAGAAATCTGGAGAAAAATGACATTAAAGTCACCCCTATATCAAAACCCAGTTACAGTATGCTGACCTTTGACCTTAGGTCACATCAATTCCTTCATAGGTGTCATCCTCATTCCTTTTGCATATTGTTCCTGGTGTCTCACTCTACCTCTGGTATCATTTTGGTGGCATTTTACTGTAGAAATCTGGAGAAAAATCATTTTAAAGTCACCCCTATATCAAAATCCAGTTACAATATGCTGACCTTTGACCTTAGGTCACATCAATTCCTTCATAGGTGTCATCCTCATTCCTTTTGCATATTGTTCCTGACATCTCACTCTACCTCTGGTATCATTTTGGTGGCATTTTACTGTAGAAATCTGGAGAAAAATCATTTTAAAGTCACCCCTATATCAAAATCCAGTTACAATATGCTGACCTTTGACCTTAGGTCACATCAATTCCTTCATAGGTGTCATCCTCATTCCTTTTGCATATTGTTCCTGGTGTCTCACTCTACCTCTGGTATCATTTTGGTGGCATTTTACTGTAGAAATCTGGAGAAAAATCATTTTAAAGTCACCCCTATAACCCAACTCAGTTACAATATGCTGACCTTTGACCTTAGGTCACATCAATTCCTTCATAGGTGTCATCCTCATTCCTTTTGCATATTGTTCCTGACATCTCACTCTACCTCTGGTATCATTTTGGTGGCATTTTACTGTAGAAATCTGGAGAAAAATGACATTAAAATCGCCCCTATAACAAAACCCAGTTACAGTATGCTGACCTTTGACCTTAGGTCACATCAATTCCTTCATAGGTGTCATCCTCATTCCTTTTGCATATTGTTCCTGGTGTCTCACTCTACCTCTGGTATCATTTTGGTGGCATTTTACTGTAGAAATCTGGAGAAAAATCATTTTAAAGTCACCCCTATATCAAAATCCAGTTACAGTATGCTGACCTTTGACCTTAGGTCACATCAATTCCTTCATAGGTGTCATCCTCATTCCTTTTGCATATTGTTCCTGGTGTCTCACTCTACCTCTGGTATCATTTTGGTGGCATTTTACTGTAGAAATCTGGAGAAAAATGACATTAAAGTCACCCCTATATCAAAACCCAGTTACAGTATGCTGACCTTTGACCTTAGGTCACATCAATTCCTTCATAGGTGTCATCCTCATTCCTTTTGCATGTCTTTCCTGGTGTCTCACTCTACCTCTGGTATCATTTTGGTGGCATTTTACTGTAGAAATCTGGAGAAAAATCATTTTAAAGTCACCCCTATAACCCAACTCAGTTACAATATGCTGACCTTTGACCTTAGGTCACATCAATTCCTTCATAGGTGTCATCCTCATTCCTTTTGCATGTTGTTCCTGGTGTCTCACTCTACCTCTGGTATCATTTTGGTGGCATTTTACTGTAGAAATCTGGAGAAAAATCATTTTAAAGTCACCCCTATAACCCAACTCAGTTACAATATGCTGACCTTTGACCTTAGGTCACATCAATTCCTTCATAGGTGTCATCCTCATTCCTTTTGCATGTTGTTCCTGACATCTCACTCTACCTCTGGTATCATTTTGGTGGCATTTTACTGTAGAAATCTGGAGAAAAATCATTTTAAAGTCACCCCTATATCAAAATCCAGTTACAATATGCTGACCTTTGACCTTAGGTCACATCAATTCCTTCATAGGTGTCATCCTCATTCCTTTTGCATGTTGTTCCTGACATCTCACTCTACCTCTGGTATCATTTTGGTGGCATTTTACTGTAGAAATCTGGAGAAAAATCATTTTAAAGTCACCCCTATAACACAACTCAGTTACAATATGCTGACCTTTGACCTTAGGTCACATCAATTCCTTCATAGGTGTCATCCTCATTCCTTTTGCATGTTGTTCCTGGTGTCTCACTCTACCTCTGGTATCATTTTGGTGGCATTTTACTGTAGAAATCTGGAGAAAAATGACATTAAAGTCACCCCTATATCAAAACCCAGTTACAGTATGCTGACCTTTGACCTTAGGTCACATCAATTCCTTCATAGGTGTCATCCTCATTCCTTTTGCATGTTGTTCCTGACATCTCACTCTACCTCTGGTATCATTTTGGTGGCATTTTACTGTAGAAATCTGGAGAAAAATGACATTAAAGTCACCCCTATATCAAAACCCAGTTACAGTATGCTGACCTTTGACCTTAGGTCACATCAATTCCTTCATAGGTGTCATCCTCATTCCTTTTGCATGTCTTTCCTGGTGTCTCACTCTACCTCTGGTATCATTTTGGTGGCATTTTACTGTAGAAATCTGGAGAAAAATCATTTTAAAGTCACCCCTATAACCCAACTCAGTTACAATATGCTGACCTTTGACCTTAGGTCACATCAATTCCTTCATAGGTGTCATCCTCATTCCTTTTGCATGTTGTTCCTGACATCTCACTCTACCTCTGGTATCATTTTGGTGGCATTTTACTGTAGAAATCTGGAGAAAAATCATTTTAAAGTCACCCCTATATCAAAATCCAGTTACAATATGCTGACCTTTGACCTTAGGTCACATCAATTCCTTCATAGGTGTCATCCTCATTCCTTTTGCATATTGTTCCTGACATCTCACTCTACCTCTGGTATCATTTTGGTGGCATTTTACTGTAGAAATCTGGAGAAAAATGACATTAAAATCGCCCCTATAACAAAACCCAGTTACAGTATGCTGACCTTTGACCTTAGGTCACATCAATTCCTTCATAGGTGTCATCCTCATTCCTTTTGCATATTGTTCCTGGTGTCTCACTCTACCTCTGGTATCATTTTGGTGGCATTTTACTGTAGAAATCTGGAGAAAAATCATTTTAAAGTCACCCCTATATCAAAATCCAGTTACAGTATGCTGACCTTTGACCTTAGGTCACATCAATTCCTTCATAGGTGTCATCCTCATTCCTTTTGCATATTGTTCCTGACATCTCACTCTACCTCTGGTATCATTTTGGTGGCATTTTACTGTAGAAATCTGGAGAAAAATCATTTTAAAGTCACCCCTATATCAAAATCCAGTTACAATATGCTGACCTTTGACCTTAGGTCACATCAATTCCTTCATAGGTGTCATCCTCATTCCTTTTGCATATTGTTCCTGGTGTCTCACTCTACCTCTGGTATCATTTTGGTGGCATTTTACTGTAGAAATCTGGAGAAAAATCATTTTAAAGTCACCCCTATAACCCAACTCAGTTACAATATGCTGACCTTTGACCTTAGGTCACATCAATTCCTTCATAGGTGTCATCCTCATTCCTTTTGCATGTTGTTCCTGACATCTCACTCTACCTCTGGTATCATTTTGGTGGCATTTTACTGTAGAAATCTGGAGAAAAATCATTTTAAAGTCACCCCTATATCAAAATCCAGTTACAATATGCTGACCTTTGACCTTAGGTCACATCAATTCCTTCATAGGTGTCATCCTCATTCCTTTTGCATATTGTTCCTGACATCTCACTCTACCTCTGGTATCATTTTGGTGGCATTTTACTGTAGAAATCTGGAGAAAAATGACATTAAAATCGCCCCTATAACAAAACCCAGTTACAGTATGCTGACCTTTGACCTTAGGTCACATCAATTCCTTCATAGGTGTCATCCTCATTCCTTTTGCATATTGTTCCTGGTGTCTCACTCTACCTCTGGTATCATTTTGGTGGCATTTTACTGTAGAAATCTGGAGAAAAATCATTTTAAAGTCACCCCTATATCAAAACCCAGTTACAATATGCTGACCTTTGACCTTAGGTCACATCAATTCCTTCATAGGTGTCATCCTCATTCCTTTTGCATGTTGTTCCTGACATCTCACTCTACCTCTGGTATCATTTTGGTGGCATTTTACTGTAGAAATCTGGAGAAAAATCATTTTAAAGTCACCCCTATATCAAAATCCAGTTACAATATGCTGACCTTTGACCTTAGGTCACATCAATTCCTTCATAGGTGTCATCCTCATTCCTTTTGCATGTTGTTCCTGACATCTCACTCTACCTCTGGTATCATTTTGGTGGCATTTTACTGTAGAAATCTGGAGAAAAATGACATTAAAGTCACCCCTATATCAAAACCCAGTTACAGTATGCTGACCTTTGACCTTAGGTCACATCAATTCCTTCATAGGTGTCATCCTCATTCCTTTTGCATGTCTTTCCTGGTGTCTCACTCTACCTCTGGTATCATTTTGGTGGCATTTTACTGTAGAAATCTGGAGAAAAATCATTTTAAAGTCACCCCTATAACCCAACTCAGTTACAATATGCTGACCTTTGACCTTAGGTCACATCAATTCCTTCATAGGTGTCATCCTCATTCCTTTTGCATGTTGTTCCTGACATCTCACTCTACCTCTGGTATCATTTTGGTGGCATTTTACTGTAGAAATCTGGAGAAAAATCATTTTAAAGTCACCCCTATATCAAAATCCAGTTACAATATGCTGACCTTTGACCTTAGGTCACATCAATTCCTTCATAGGTGTCATCCTCATTCCTTTTGCATATTGTTCCTGACATCTCACTCTACCTCTGGTATCATTTTGGTGGCATTTTACTGTAGAAATCTGGAGAAAAATGACATTAAAATCGCCCCTATAACAAAACCCAGTTACAGTATGCTGACCTTTGACCTTAGGTCACATCAATTCCTTCATAGGTGTCATCCTCATTCCTTTTGCATATTGTTCCTGGTGTCTCACTCTACCTCTGGTATCATTTTGGTGGCATTTTACTGTAGAAATCTGGAGAAAAATCATTTTAAAGTCACCCCTATATCAAAACCCAGTTACAATATGCTGACCTTTGACCTTAGGTCACATCAATTCCTTCATAGGTGTCATCCTCATTCCTTTTGCATGTTGTTCCTGACATCTCACTCTACCTCTGGTATCATTTTGGTGGCATTTTACTGTAGAAATCTGGAGAAAAATCATTTTAAAGTCACCCCTATATCAAAATCCAGTTACAATATGCTGACCTTTGACCTTAGGTCACATCAATTCCTTCATAGGTGTCATCCTCATTCCTTTTGCATGTTGTTCCTGACATCTCACTCTACCTCTGGTATCATTTTGGTGGCATTTTACTGTAGAAATCTGGAGAAAAATCATTTTAAAGTCACCCCTATAACACAACTCAGTTACAATATGCTGACCTTTGACCTTAGGTCACATCAATTCCTTCATAGGTGTCATCCTCATTCCTTTTGCATGTTGTTCCTGGTGTCTCACTCTACCTCTGGTATCATTTTGGTGGCATTTTACTGTAGAAATCTGGAGAAAAATGACATTAAAGTCACCCCTATATCAAAACCCAGTTACAGTATGCTGACCTTTGACCTTAGGTCACATCAATTCCTTCATAGGTGTCATCCTCATTCCTTTTGCATGTTGTTCCTGACATCTCACTCTACCTCTGGTATCATTTTGGTGGCATTTTACTGTAGAAATCTGGAGAAAAATGACATTAAAGTCACCCCTATATCAAAACCCAGTTACAGTATGCTGACCTTTGACCTTAGGTCACATCAATTCCTTCATAGGTGTCATCCTCATTCCTTTTGCATGTCTTTCCTGGTGTCTCACTCTACCTCTGGTATCATTTTGGTGGCATTTTACTGTAGAAATCTGGAGAAAAATCATTTTAAAGTCACCCCTATAACCCAACTCAGTTACAATATGCTGACCTTTGACCTTAGGTCACATCAATTCCTTCATAGGTGTCATCCTCATTCCTTTTGCATGTTGTTCCTGACATCTCACTCTACCTCTGGTATCATTTTGGTGGCATTTTACTGTAGAAATCTGGAGAAAAATCATTTTAAAGTCACCCCTATATCAAAATCCAGTTACAATATGCTGACCTTTGACCTTAGGTCACATCAATTCCTTCATAGGTGTCATCCTCATTCCTTTTGCATATTGTTCCTGACATCTCACTCTACCTCTGGTATCATTTTGGTGGCATTTTACTGTAGAAATCTGGAGAAAAATGACATTAAAATCGCCCCTATAACAAAACCCAGTTACAGTATGCTGACCTTTGACCTTAGGTCACATCAATTCCTTCATAGGTGTCATCCTCATTCCTTTTGCATATTGTTCCTGGTGTCTCACTCTACCTCTGGTATCATTTTGGTGGCATTTTACTGTAGAAATCTGGAGAAAAATCATTTTAAAGTCACCCCTATAACCCAACTCAGTTACAATATGCTGACCTTTGACCTTAGGTCACATCAATTCCTTCATAGGTGTCATCCTCATTCCTTTTGCATGTTGTTCCTGACATCTCACTCTACCTCTGGTATCATTTTGGTGGCATTTTACTGTAGAAATCTGGAGAAAAATCATTTTAAAGTCACCCCTATAACACAACTCAGTTACAATATGCTGACCTTTGACCTTAGGTCACATCAATTCCTTCATAGGTGTCATCCTCATTCCTTTTGCATATTGTTCCTGGTGTCTCACTCTACCTCTGGTATCATTTTGGTGGCATTTTACTATAGAAATCTGGAGAAAAATCATTTTAAAGTCACCCCTATATCAAAATCCAGTTACAATATGCTGACCTTTGACCTTAGGTCACATCAATTCCTTCATAGGTGTCATCCTCATTCCTTTTGCATATTGTTCCTGACATCTCACTCTACCTCTGGTATCATTTTGGTGGCATTTTACTGTAGACATCTGGAGAAAAATGACATTAAAGTCACCCCTATATCAAAACCCAGTTACAATATGCTGACCTTTGACCTTAGGTCACATCAATTCCTTCATAGGTGTCATCCTCATTCCTTTTGCATGTTGTTCCTGGTGTCTCACTCTACCTCTGGTATCATTTTGGTGGCATTTTACTGTAGAAATCTGGAGAAAAATCATTTTAAAGTCACCCCTATATCAAAATCCAGTTACAGTATGCTGACCTTTGACCTTAGGTCACATCAATTCCTTCATAGGTGTCATCCTCATTCCTTTTGCATATTGTTCCTGGTGTCTCACTCTACCTCTGGTATCATTTTGGTGGCATTTTACTGTAGAAATCTGGAGAAAAATGACATTAAAGTCACCCCTATATCAAAACCCAGTTACAGTATGCTGACCTTTGACCTTAGGTCACATCAATTCCTTCATAGGTGTCATCCTCATTCCTTTTGCATGTCTTTCCTGGTGTCTCACTCTACCTCTGGTATCATTTTGGTGGCATTTTACTGTAGAAATCTGGAGAAAAATCATTTTAAAGTCACCCCTATAACACAACTCAGTTACAATATGCTGACCTTTGACCTTAGGTCACATCAATTCCTTCATAGGTGTCATCCTCATTCCTTTTGCATGTTGTTCCTGGTGTCTCACTCTACCTCTGGTATCATTTTGGTGGCATTTTACTGTAGAAATCTGGAGAAAAATGACATTAAAGTCACCCCTATATCAAAACCCAGTTACAGTATGCTGACCTTTGACCTTAGGTCACATCAATTCCTTCATAGGTGTCATCCTCATTCCTTTTGCATGTCTTTCCTGGTGTCTCACTCTACCTCTGGTATCATTTTGGTGGCATTTTACTGTAGAAATCTGGAGAAAAATCATTTTAAAGTCACCCCTATATCAAAATCCAGTTACAATATGCTGACCTTTGACCTTAGGTCACATCAATTCCTTCATAGGTGTCATCCTCATTCCTTTTGCATATTGTTCCTGACATCTCACTCTACCTCTGGTATCATTTTGGTGGCATTTTACTGTAGAAATCTGGAGAAAAATGACATTAAAATCGCCCCTATAACAAAACCCAGTTACAGTATGCTGACCTTTGACCTTAGGTCACATCAATTCCTTCATAGGTGTCATCCTCATTCCTTTTGCATATTGTTCCTGGTGTCTCACTCTACCTCTGGTATCATTTTGGTGGCATTTTACTGTAGAAATCTGGAGAAAAATCATTTTAAAGTCACCCCTATATCAAAATCCAGTTACAGTATGCTGACCTTTGACCTTAGGTCACATCAATTCCTTCATAGGTGTCATCCTCATTCCTTTTGCATATTGTTCCTGGTGTCTCACTCTACCTCTGGTATCATTTTGGTGGCATTTTACTGTAGAAATCTGGAGAAAAATGACATTAAAGTCACCCCTATATCAAAACCCAGTTACAGTATGCTGACCTTTGACCTTAGGTCACATCAATTCCTTCATAGGTGTCATCCTCATTCCTTTTGCATGTTGTTCCTGGTGTCTCACTCTACCTCTGGTATCATTTTGGTGGCATTTTACTGTAGAAATCTGGAGAAAAATCATTTTAAAGTCACCCCTATAACCCAACTCAGTTACAATATGCTGACCTTTGACCTTAGGTCACATCAATTCCTTCATAGGTGTCATCCTCATTCCTTTTGCATGTTGTTCCTGACATCTCACTCTACCTCTGGTATCATTTTGGTGGCATTTTACTGTAGAAATCTGGAGAAAAATCATTTTAAAGTCACCCCTATAACACAACTCAGTTACAATATGCTGACCTTTGACCTTAGGTCACATCAATTCCTTCATAGGTGTCATATTCATTCCTTTTGCATATTGTTCCTGACATCTCACTCTACCTCTGGTATCATTTTGGTGGCATTTTACTGTAGAAATCTGGAGAAAAATCATTTTAAAGTCACCCCTATAACACAACTCAGTTACAATATGCTGACCTTTGACCTTAGGTCACATCAATTCCTTCATAGGTGTCATCCTCATTCCTTTTGCATATTGTTCCTGGTGTCTCACTCTACCTCTGGTATCATTTTGGTGGCATTTTACTGTAGAAATCTGGAGAAAAATGACATTAAAGTCACCCCTATATCAAAACCCAGTTACAGTATGCTGACCTTTGACCTTAGGTCACATCAATTCCTTCATAGGTGTCATCCTCATTCCTTTTGCATGTCTTTCCTGGTGTCTCACTCTACCTCTGGTATCATTTTGGTGGCATTTTACTGTAGAAATCTGGAGAAAAATCATTTTAAAGTCACCCCTATAACCCAACTCAGTTACAATATGCTGACCTTTGACCTTAGGTCACATCAATTCCTTCATAGGTGTCATCCTCATTCCTTTTGCATGTTGTTCCTGACATCTCACTCTACCTCTGGTATCATTTTGGTGGCATTTTACTGTAGAAATCTGGAGAAAAATCATTTTAAAGTCACCCCTATAACACAACTCAGTTACAATATGCTGACCTTTGACCTTAGGTCACATCAATTCCTTCATAGGTGTCATCCTCATTCCTTTTGCATGTTGTTCCTGGTGTCTCACTCTACCTCTGGTATCATTTTGGTGGCATTTTACTGTAGAAATCTGGAGAAAAATGACATTAAAGTCACCCCTATATCAAAACCCAGTTACAGTATGCTGACCTTTGACCTTAGGTCACATCAATTCCTTCATAGGTGTCATCCTCATTCCTTTTGCATGTTGTTCCTGACATCTCACTCTACCTCTGGTATCATTTTGGTGGCATTTTACTGTAGAAATCTGGAGAAAAATCATTTTAAAGTCACCCCTATATCAAAATCCAGTTACAATATGCTGACCTTTGACCTTAGGTCACATCAATTCCTTCATAGGTGTCATCCTCATTCCTTTTGCATATTGTTCCTGACATCTCACTCTACCTCTGGTATCATTTTGGTGGCATTTTACTGTAGAAATCTGGAGAAAAATGACATTAAAATCGCCCCTATAACAAAACCCAGTTACAGTATGCTGACCTTTGACCTTAGGTCACATCAATTCCTTCATAGGTGTCATCCTCATTCCTTTTGCATATTGTTCCTGGTGTCTCACTCTACCTCTGGTATCATTTTGGTGGCATTTTACTGTAGAAATCTGGAGAAAAATCATTTTAAAGTCACCCCTATAACCCAACTCAGTTACAATATGCTGACCTTTGACCTTAGGTCACATCAATTCCTTCATAGGTGTCATCCTCATTCCTTTTGCATGTTGTTCCTGACATCTCACTCTACCTCTGGTATCATTTTGGTGGCATTTTACTGTAGAAATCTGGAGAAAAATCATTTTAAAGTCACCCCTATAACACAACTCAGTTACAATATGCTGACCTTTGACCTTAGGTCACATCAATTCCTTCATAGGTGTCATATTCATTCCTTTTGCATATTGTTCCTGACATCTCACTCTACCTCTGGTATCATTTTGGTGGCATTTTACTGTAGAAATCTGGAGAAAAATCATTTTAAAGTCACCCCTATAACACAACTCAGTTACAATATGCTGACCTTTGACCTTAGGTCACATCAATTCCTTCATAGGTGTCATCCTCATTCCTTTTGCATATTGTTCCTGGTGTCTCACTCTACCTCTGGTATCATTTTGGTGGCATTTTACTATAGAAATCTGGAGAAAAATCATTTTAAAGTCACCCCTATATCAAAATCCAGTTACAATATGCTGACCTTTGACCTTAGGTCACATCAATTCCTTCATAGGTGTCATCCTCATTCCTTTTGCATATTGTTCCTGGTGTCTCACTCTACCTCTGGTATCATTTTGGTGGCATTTTACTGTAGACATCTGGAGAAAAATGACATTAAAGTCACCCCTATATCAAAACCCAGTTACAATATGCTGACCTTTGACCTTAGGTCACATCAATTCCTTCATAGGTGTCATCCTCATTCCTTTTGCATGTCTTTCCTGGTGTCTCACTCTACCTCTGGTATCATTTTGGTGGCATTTTACTGTAGAAATCTGGAGAAAAATCATTTTAAAGTCACCCCTATAACCCAACTCAGTTACAATATGCTGACCTTTGACCTTAGGTCACATCAATTCCTTCATAGGTGTCATCCTCATTCCTTTTGCATATTGTTCCTGGTGTCTCACTCTACCTCTGGTATCATTTTGGTGGCATTTTACTGTAGAAATCTGGAGAAAAATGACATTAAAGTCACCCCTATATCAAAACCCAGTTACAGTATGCTGACCTTTGACCTTAGGTCACATCAATTCCTTCATAGGTGTCATCCTCATTCCTTTTGCATGTCTTTCCTGGTGTCTCACTCTACCTCTGGTATCATTTTGGTGGCATTTTACTGTAGAAATCTGGAGAAAAATCATTTTAAAGTCACCCCTATAACCCAACTCAGTTACAATATGCTGACCTTTGACCTTAGGTCACATCAATTCCTTCATAGGTGTCATTCTCATTCCTTTTGCATGTTGTTCCTGACATCTCACTCTACCTCTGGTATCATTTTGGTGGCATTTTACTGTAGAAATCTGGAGAAAAATCATTTTAAAGTCACCCCTATAACACAACTCAGTTACAATATGCTGACCTTTGACCTTAGGTCACATCAATTCCTTCATAGGTGTCATATTCATTCCTTTTGCATATTGTTCCTGACATCTCACTCTACCTCTGGTATCATTTTGGTGGCATTTTACTGTAGAAATCTGGAGAAAAATCATTTTAAAGTCACCCCTATAACACAACTCAGTTACAATATGCTGACCTTTGACCTTAGGTCACATCAATTCCTTCATAGGTGTCATCCTCATTCCTTTTGCATATTGTTCCTGGTGTCTCACTCTACCTCTGGTATCATTTTGGTGGCATTTTACTGTAGAAATCTGGAGAAAAATGACATTAAAGTCACCCCTATATCAAAACCCAGTTACAGTATGCTGACCTTTGACCTTAGGTCACATCAATTCCTTCATAGGTGTCATCCTCATTCCTTTTGCATGTCTTTCCTGGTGTCTCACTCTACCTCTGGTATCATTTTGGTGGCATTTTACTGTAGAAATCTGGAGAAAAATCATTTTAAAGTCACCCCTATAACCCAACTCAGTTACAATATGCTGACCTTTGACCTTAGGTCACATCAATTCCTTCATAGGTGTCATCCTCATTCCTTTTGCATGTTGTTCCTGACATCTCACTCTACCTCTGGTATCATTTTGGTGGCATTTTACTGTAGAAATCTGGAGAAAAATCATTTTAAAGTCACCCCTATAACACAACTCAGTTACAATATGCTGACCTTTGACCTTAGGTCACATCAATTCCTTCATAGGTGTCATCCTCATTCCTTTTGCATGTTGTTCCTGGTGTCTCACTCTACCTCTGGTATCATTTTGGTGGCATTTTACTGTAGAAATCTGGAGAAAAATGACATTAAAGTCACCCCTATATCAAAACCCAGTTACAGTATGCTGACCTTTGACCTTAGGTCACATCAATTCCTTCATAGGTGTCATCCTCATTCCTTTTGCATGTTGTTCCTGACATCTCACTCTACCTCTGGTATCATTTTGGTGGCATTTTACTGTAGAAATCTGGAGAAAAATCATTTTAAAGTCACCCCTATATCAAAATCCAGTTACAATATGCTGACCTTTGACCTTAGGTCACATCAATTCCTTCATAGGTGTCATCCTCATTCCTTTTGCATATTGTTCCTGACATCTCACTCTACCTCTGGTATCATTTTGGTGGCATTTTACTGTAGAAATCTGGAGAAAAATGACATTAAAATCGCCCCTATAACAAAACCCAGTTACAGTATGCTGACCTTTGACCTTAGGTCACATCAATTCCTTCATAGGTGTCATCCTCATTCCTTTTGCATATTGTTCCTGGTGTCTCACTCTACCTCTGGTATCATTTTGGTGGCATTTTACTGTAGAAATCTGGAGAAAAATCATTTTAAAGTCACCCCTATATCAAAATCCAGTTACAGTATGCTGACCTTTGACCTTAGGTCACATCAATTCCTTCATAGGTGTCATCCTCATTCCTTTTGCATATTGTTCCTGGTGTCTCACTCTACCTCTGGTATCATTTTGGTGGCATTTTACTGTAGAAATCTGGAGAAAAATGACATTAAAGTCACCCCTATATCAAAACCCAGTTACAGTATGCTGACCTTTGACCTTAGGTCACATCAATCCCGTCATAGGTGTCATCCTCATTCCTTTTGCATGTTGTTCCTGGTGTCTCACTCTACCTCTGGTATCATTTTGGTGGCATTTTACTGTAGAAATCTGGAGAAAAATCATTTTAAAGTCACCCCTATAACCCAACTCAGTTACAATATGCTGACCTTTGACCTTAGGTCACATCAATTCCTTCATAGGTGTCATCCTCATTCCTTTTGCATGTTGTTCCTGACATCTCACTCTACCTCTGGTATCATTTTGGTGGCATTTTACTGTAGAAATCTGGAGAAAAATCATTTTAAAGTCACCCCTATAACACAACTCAGTTACAATATGCTGACCTTTGACCTTAGGTCACATCAATTCCTTCATAGGTGTCATCCTCATTCCTTTTGCATATTGTTCCTGGTGTCTCACTCTACCTCTGGTATCATTTTGGTGGCATTTTACTATAGAAATCTGGAGAAAAATCATTTTAAAGTCACCCCTATATCAAAATCCAGTTACAATATGCTGACCTTTGACCTTAGGTCACATCAATTCCTTCATAGGTGTCATCCTCATTCCTTTTGCATATTGTTCCTGGTGTCTCACTCTACCTCTGGTATCATTTTGGTGGCATTTTACTGTAGACATCTGGAGAAAAATGACATTAAAGTCACCCCTATATCAAAACCCAGTTACAATATGCTGACCTTTGACCTTAGGTCACATCAATTCCTTCATAGGTGTCATCCTCATTCCTTTTGCATGTCTTTCCTGGTGTCTCACTCTACCTCTGGTATCATTTTGGTGGCATTTTACTGTAGAAATCTGGAGAAAAATCATTTTAAAGTCACCCCTATAACCCAACTCAGTTACAATATGCTGACCTTTGACCTTAGGTCACATCAATTCCTTCATAGGTGTCATCCTCATTCCTTTTGCATGTTGTTCCTGACATCTCACTCTACCTCTGGTATCATTTTGGTGGCATTTTACTGTAGAAATCTGGAGAAAAATCATTTTAAAGTCACCCCTATATCAAAATCCAGTTACAATATGCTGACCTTTGACCTTAGGTCACATCAATTCCTTCATAGGTGTCATCCTCATTCCTTTTGCATGTCTTTCCTGGTGTCTCACTCTACCTCTGGTATCATTTTGGTGGCATTTTACTGTAGAAATCTGGAGAAAAATCATTTTAAAGTCACCCCTATAACACAACTCAGTTACAATATGCTGACCTTTGACCTTAGGTCACATCAATTCCTTCATAGGTGTCATCCTCATTCCTTTTGCATGTTGTTCCTGGTGTCTCACTCTACCTCTGGTATCATTTTGGTGGCATTTTACTGTAGAAATCTGGAGAAAAATCATTTTAAAGTCACCCCTATATCAAAATCCAGTTACAGTATGCTGACCTTTGACCTTAGGTCACATCAATTCCTTCATAGGTGTCATCCTCATTCCTTTTGCATATTGTTCCTGGTGTCTCACTCTACCTCTGGTATCATTTTGGTGGCATTTTACTGTAGAAATCTGGAGAAAAATCATTTTAAAGTCACCCCTATATCAAAATCCAGTTACAGTATGCTGACCTTTGACCTTAGGTCACATCAATTCCTTCATAGGTGTCATCCTCATTCCTTTTGCATATTGTTCCTGGTGTCTCACTCTACCTCTGGTATCATTTTGGTGGCATTTTACTGTAGAAATCTGGAGAAAAATGACATTAAAGTCACCCCTATATCAAAACCCAGTTACAGTATGCTGACCTTTGACCTTAGGTCACATCAATTCCTTCATAGGTGTCATCCTCATTCCTTTTGCATGTCTTTCCTGGTGTCTCACTCTACCTCTGGTATCATTTTGGTGGCATTTTACTGTAGAAATCTGGAGAAAAATCATTTTAAAGTCACCCCTATAACCCAACTCAGTTACAATATGCTGACCTTTGACCTTAGGTCACATCAATTCCTTCATAGGTGTCATCCTCATTCCTTTTGCATGTTGTTCCTGACATCTCACTCTACCTCTGGTATCATTTTGGTGGCATTTTACTGTAGAAATCTGGAGAAAAATCATTTTAAAGTCACCCCTATAACACAACTCAGTTACAATATGCTGACCTTTGACCTTAGGTCACATCAATTCCTTCATAGGTGTCATATTCATTCCTTTTGCATATTGTTCCTGACATCTCACTCTACCTCTGGTATCATTTTGGTGGCATTTTACTGTAGAAATCTGGAGAAAAATCATTTTAAAGTCACCCCTATAACACAACTCAGTTACAATATGCTGACCTTTGACCTTAGGTCACATCAATTCCTTCATAGGTGTCATCCTCATTCCTTTTGCATATTGTTCCTGGTGTCTCACTCTACCTCTGGTATCATTTTGGTGGCATTTTACTATAGAAATCTGGAGAAAAATCATTTTAAAGTCACCCCTATATCAAAATCCAGTTACAATATGCTGACCTTTGACCTTAGGTCACATCAATTCCTTCATAGGTGTCATCCTCATTCCTTTTGCATATTGTTCCTGGTGTCTCACTCTACCTCTGGTATCATTTTGGTGGCATTTTACTGTAGACATCTGGAGAAAAATGACATTAAAGTCACCCCTATATCAAAACCCAGTTACAATATGCTGACCTTTGACCTTAGGTCACATCAATTCCTTCATAGGTGTCATCCTCATTCCTTTTGCATGTCTTTCCTGGTGTCTCACTCTACCTCTGGTATCATTTTGGTGGCATTTTACTGTAGAAATCTGGAGAAAAATCATTTTAAAGTCACCCCTATAACCCAACTCAGTTACAATATGCTGACCTTTGACCTTAGGTCACATCAATTCCTTCATAGGTGTCATCCTCATTCCTTTTGCATATTGTTCCTGACATCTCACTCTACCTCTGGTATCATTTTGGTGGCATTTTACTGTAGAAATCTGGAGAAAAATCATTTTAAAGTCACCCCTATATCAAAATCCAGTTACAATATGCTGACCTTTGACCTTAGGTCACATCAATTCCTTCATAGGTGTCATCCTCATTCCTTTTGCATGTTGTTCCTGACATCTCACTCTACCTCTGGTATCATTTTGGTGGCATTTTACTGTAGAAATCTGGAGAAAAATCATTTTAAAGTCACCCCTATAACACAACTCAGTTACAATATGCTGACCTTTGACCTTAGGTCACATCAATTCCTTCATAGGTGTCATCCTCATTCCTTTTGCATGTTGTTCCTGGTGTCTCACTCTACCTCTGGTATCATTTTGGTGGCATTTTACTGTAGAAATCTGGAGAAAAATGACATTAAAGTCACCCCTATATCAAAACCCAGTTACAGTATGCTGACCTTTGACCTTAGGTCACATCAATTCCTTCATAGGTGTCATCCTCATTCCTTTTGCATATTGTTCCTGGTGTCTCACTCTACCTCTGGTATCATTTTGGTGGCATTTTACTGTAGAAATCTGGAGAAAAATCATTTTAAAGTCACCCCTACAACACAACTCAGTTACAATATGCTGACCTTTGACCTTAGGTCACATCAATTCCTTCATAGGTGTCATCCTCATTCCTTTTGCATGTTGTTCCTGGTGTCTCACTCTACCTCTGGTATCATTTTGGTGGCATTTTACTGTAGAAATCTGGAGAAAAATGACATTAAAGTCACCCCTATAACAAAACCCAGTTACAGTATGCTGACCTTTGACCTTAGGTCACATCAATTCCTTCATAGGTGTCATCCTCATTCCTTTTGCATATTGTTCCTGGTGTCTCACTCTACCTCTGGTATCATTTTGGTGGCATTTTACTGTAGAAATCTGGAGAAAAATCATTTTAAAGTCACCCCTATAACCCAACTCAGTTACAATATGCTGACCTTTGACCTTAGGTCACATCAATTCCTTCATAGGTGTCATCCTCATTCCTTTTGCATATTGTTCCTGGTGTCTCACTCTACCTCTGGTATCATTTTGGTGGCATTTTACTGTAGAAATCTGGAGTAAAATCATTTTAAAGTCACCCCTATATCAAAATCCAGTTACAATATGCTGACCTTTGACCTTAGGTCACATCAATTCCTTCATAGGTGTCATCCTCATTCCTTTTGCATGTTGTTCCTGACATCTCACTCTACCTCTGGTATCATTTTGGTGGCATTTTACTGTAGAAATCTGGAGAAAAATGACATTAAAATCGCCCCTATAACAAAACCCAGTTACAGTATGCTGACCTTTGACCTTAGGTCACATCAATTCCTTCATAGGTGTCATCCTCATTCCTTTTGCATATTGTTCCTGGTGTCTCACTCTACCTCTGGTATCATTTTGGTGGCATTTTACTGTAGAAATCTGGAGAAAAATCATTTTAAAGTCACCCCTATAACCCAACTCAGTTACAATATGCTGACCTTTGACCTTAGGTCACATCAATTCCTTCATAGGTGTCATCCTCATTCCTTTTGCATATTGTTCCTGGTGTCTCACTCTACCTCTGGTATCATTTTGGTGGCATTTTACTGTAGAAATCTGGAGTAAAATCATTTTAAAGTCACCCCTATATCAAAATCCAGTTACAATATGCTGACCTTTGACCTTAGGTCACATCAATTCCTTCATAGGTGTCATCCTCATTCCTTTTGCATGTTGTTCCTGACATCTCACTCTACCTCTGGTATCATTTTGGTGGCATTTTACTGTAGAAATCTGGAGAAAAATGACATTAAAATCGCCCCTATAACAAAACCCAGTTACAGTATGCTGACCTTTGACCTTAGGTCACATCAATTCCTTCATAGGTGTCATCCTCATTCCTTTTGCATATTGTTCCTGGTGTCTCACTCTACCTCTGGTATCATTTTGGTGGCATTTTACTGTAGAAATCTGGAGAAAAATCATTTTAAAGTCACCCCTATATCAAAATCCAGTTACAGTATGCTGACCTTTGACCTTAGGTCACATCAATTCCTTCATAGGTGTCATCCTCATTCCTTTTGCATGTTGTTCCTGGTGTCTCACTCTACCTCTGGTATCATTTTGGTGGCATTTTACTGTAGAAATCTGGAGAAAAATGACATTAAAGTCACCCCTATAACAAAATCCAGTTACAGTATGCTGACCTTTGACCTTAGGTCACATCAATTCCTTCATAGGTGTCATCCTCATTCCTTTTGCATGTTGTTCCTGGTGTCTCACTCTACCTCTGGTATCATTTTGGTGGCATTTTACTGTAGAAATCTGGAGAAAAATCATTTTAAAGTCACCCCTATATCAAAACCCAGTTACAGTATGCTGACCTTTGACCTTAGGTCACATCAATCCCGTCATAGGTGTCATCCTCATTCCTTTTGCATGTTGTTCCTGGTGTCTCACTCTACCTCTGGTATCATTTTGGTGGCATTTTACTGTAGAAATCTGGAGAAAAATCATTTTAAAGTCACCCCTATAACCCAACTCAGTTACAATATGCTGACCTTTGACCTTAGGTCACATCAATTCCTTCATAGGTGTCATCCTCATTCCTTTTGCATATTGTTCCTGACATCTCACTCTACCTCTGGTATCATTTTGGTGGCATTTTACTGTAGAAATCTGGAGTAAAATCATTTTAAAGTCACCCCTATATCAAAATCCAGTTACAATATGCTGACCTTTGACCTTAGGTCACATCAATTCCTTCATAGGTGTCATCCTCATTCCTTTTGCATGTTGTTCCTGACATCTCACTCTACCTCTGGTATCATTTTGGTGGCATTTTACTGTAGAAATCTGGAGAAAAATGACATTAAAGTCACCCCTATATCAAAATCCAGTTACAATATGCTGACCTTTGACCTTAGGTCACATCAATTCCTTCATAGGTGTCATCCTCATTCCTTTTGCATATTGTTCCTGGTGTCTCACTCTACCTCTGGTATCATTTTGGTGGCATTTTACTGTAGAAATCTGGAGAAAAATCATTTTAAAGTCACCCCTATATCAAAATCCAGTTACAGTATGCTGACCTTTGACCTTAGGTCACATCAATTCCTTCATAGGTGTCATCCTCATTCCTTTTGCATGTTGTTCCTGGTGTCTCACTCTACCTCTGGTATCATTTTGGTGGCATTTTACTGTAGAAATCTGGAGAAAAATCATTTTAAAGTCACCCCTATAACACAACTCAGTTACAATATGCTGACCTTTGACCTTAGGTCACATCAATTCCTTCATAGGTGTCATCCTCATTCCTTTTGCATGTTGTTCCTGGTGTCTCACTCTACCTCTGGTATCATTTTGGTGGCATTTTACTGTAGAAATCTGGAGAAAAATGACATTAAAGTCACCCCTATATCAAAACCCAGTTACAGTATGCTGACCTTTGACCTTAGGTCACATCAATTCCTTCATAGGTGTCATCCTCATTCCTTTTGCATATTGTTCCTGGTGTCTCACTCTACCTCTGGTATCATTTTGGTGGCATTTTACTGTAGAAATCTGGAGAAAAATCATTTTAAAGTCACCCCTATAACACAACTCAGTTACAATATGCTGACCTTTGACCTTAGGTCACATCAATTCCTTCATAGGTGTCATCCTCATTCCTTTTGCATGTTGTTCCTGGTGTCTCACTCTACCTCTGGTATCATTTTGGTGGCATTTTACTGTAGAAATCTGGAGAAAAATGACATTAAAGTCACCCCTATAACAAAACCCAGTTACAGTATGCTGACCTTTGACCTTAGGTCACATCAATTCCTTCATAGGTGTCATCCTCATTCCTTTTGCATATTGTTCCTGGTGTCTCACTCTACCTCTGGTATCATTTTGGTGGCATTTTACTGTAGAAATCTGGAGAAAAATCATTTTGAAGTCACCCCTATATCAAAATCAAGTTACAATATGCTGACCTTTGACCTTAGGTCACATCAATTCCTTCATAGGTGTCATCCTCATTCCTTTTGCATATTGTTCCTGACATCTCACTCTACCTCTGGTATCATTTTGGTGGCATTTTACTGTAGAAATCTGGAGAAAAATGACATTAAAATCGCCCCTATAACAAAACCCAGTTACAGTATGCTGACCTTTGACCTTAGGTCACATCAATTCCTTCATAGGTGTCATCCTCATTCCTTTTGCATATTGTTCCTGGTGTCTCACTCTACCTCTGGTATCATTTTGGTGGCATTTTACTGTAGAAATCTGGAGAAAAATCATTTTAAAGTCACCCCTATAACCCAACTCAGTTACAATATGCTGACCTTTGACCTTAGGTCACATCAATCCCGTCATAGGTGTCATCCTCATTCCTTTTGCATATTGTTCCTGGTGTCTCACTCTACCTCTGGTATCATTTTGGTGGCATTTTACTGTAGAAATCTGGAGAAAAATCATTTTAAAGTCACCCCTATATCAAAACCCAGTTACAGTATGCTGACCTTTGACCTTAGGTCACATCAATTCCTTCATAGGTGTCATCCTCATTCCTTTTGCATGTTGTTCCTGGTGTCTCACTCTACCTTTGGTATCATTTTGGTGGCATTTTACTGTAGAAATCTGGAGAAAAATCATTTTAAAGTCACCCCTATAACCCAACTCAGTTACAATATGCTGACCTTTGACCTTAGGTCACATCAATTCCTTCATAGGTGTCATCCTCATTCCTTTTGCATGTTGTTCCTGGTGTCTCACTCTACCTCTGGTATCATTTTGGTGGCATTTTACTGTAGAAATCTGGAGAAAAATCATTTTAAAGTCACCCCTATATCAAAATCCAGTTACAATATTCTGACCTTTGACCTTAGGTCACATCAATTCCTTCATAGGTGTCATCCTCATTCCTTTTGCATGTTGTTCCTGACATCTCACTCTACCTCTGGTATCATTTTGGTGGCATTTTACTGTAGAAATCTGGAGAAAAATCATTTTAAAGTCACCCCTATATCAAAATCCAGTTACAATATTCTGACCTTTGACCTTAGGTCACATCAATTCCTTCATAGGTGTCATCCTCATTCCTTTTGCATGTTGTTCCTGACATCTCACTCTACCTCTGGTATCATTTTGGAGGCATTTTACTGTAGAAATCTGGAGAAAAATCATTTTAAAATCACCCCTATATCAAAACCCAGTTACAGTATGCTGACCTTTGACCTTAGGTCACATCAATTCTTTCATAGGTGTCATCCTCATTCCTTTTGCATATTGTTCCTGGTGTCTCACTCTACCTCTGGTATCATTTTGGTGGCATTTTACTGTAGAAATCTGGAGAAAAATCATTTTAAAGTCACCCCTATATCAAAACCCAGTTACAGTATGCTGACCTTTGACCTTAGGTCACATCAATCCCGTCATAGGTGTCATCCTCATTCCTTTTGCATGTTGTTCCTGGTGTCTCACTCTACCTCTGGTATCATTTTGGTGGCATTTCACTGTAGAAATCTGGAGAAAAATCATTTTAAAGTCACCCCTATATCAAAATCCAGTTACAATATTCTGACCTTTGACCTTAGGTCACATCAATTCCTTCATAGGTGTCATCCTCATTCCTTTTGCATGTTGTTCCTGACATCTCACTCTACCTCTGGTATCATTTTGGTGGCATTTTACTGTAGAAATCTGGAGAAAAATCATTTTAAAGTCACCCCTATAACACAACTCAGTTACAATATGCTGACCTTTGACCTTAGGTCACATCAATTCCTTCATAGGTGTCATCCTCATTCCTTTTGCATGTTGTTCCTGGTGTCTCACTCTACCTCTGGTATCATTTTGGTGGCATTTCACTGTAGAAATCTGGAGAAAAATCATTTTAAAGTCACCCCTATATCAAAATCCAGTTACAATATTCTGACCTTTGACCTTAGGTCACATCAATTCCTTCATAGGTGTCATCCTCATTCCTTTTGCATGTTGTTCCTGACATCTCACTCTACCTCTGGTATCATTTTGGTGGCATTTTACTGTAGAAATCTGGAGAAAAATCATTTTAAAGTCACCCCTATATCAAAATCCAGTTACAATATGCTGACCTTTGACCTTAGGTCACATCAATTCCTTCATAGGTGTCATCCTCATTCCTTTTGCATGTTGTTCCTGACATCTCACTCTACCTCTGGTATCATTTTGGTGGCATTTTACTGTAGAAATCTGGAGAAAAATCATTTTAAAGTCACCCCTATAACCCAACTCAGTTACAATATGCTGACCTTTGACCTTAGGTCACATCAATTCCTTCATAGGTGTCATCCTCATTCCTTTTGCATATTGTTCCTGGTGTCTCACTCTACCTCTGGTATCATTTTGGAGGCATTTTACTGTAGAAATCTGGAGAAAAATGACATTAAAGTCACCCCTATATCAAAACCCAGTTACAGTATGCTGACCTTTGACCTTAGGTCACATCAATTCTTTCATAGGTGTCATCCTCATTCCTTTTGCATATTGTTCCTGGTGTCTCACTCTACCTCTGGTATCATTTTGGTGGCATTTTACTGTAGAAATCTGGAGAAAAATCATTTTAAAGTCACCCCTATATCAAAACCCAGTTACAGTATGCTGACCTTTGACCTTAGGTCACATCAATCCCGTCATAGGTGTCATCCTCATTCCTTTTGCATGTTGTTCCTGGTGTCTCACTCTACCTCTGGTATCATTTTGGTGGCATTTTACTGTAGAAATCTGGAGAAAAATCATTTTAAAGTCACCCCTATATCAAAATCCAGTTACAATATGCTGACCTTTGACCTTAGGTCACATCAATTCCTTCATAGGTGTCATCCTCATTCCTTTTGCATATTGTTCCTGGTGTCTCACTCTACCTCTGGTATCATTTTGGAGGCATTTTACTGTAGAAATCTGGAGAAAAATGACATTAAAGTCACCCCTATATCAAAACCCAGTTACAGTATGCTGACCTTTGACCTTAGGTCACATCAATTCTTTCATAGGTGTCATCCTCATTCCTTTTGCATATTGTTCCTGGTGTCTCACTCTACCTCTGGTATCATTTTGGTGGCATTTTACTGTAGAAATCTGGAGAAAAATCATTTTAAAGTCACCCCTATATCAAAACCCAGTTACAGTATGCTGACCTTTGACCTTAGGTCACATCAATCCCGTCATAGGTGTCATCCTCATTCCTTTTGCATGTTGTTCCTGGTGTCTCACTCTACCTCTGGTATCATTTTGGTGGCATTTTACTGTAGAAATCTGGAGAAAAATCATTTTAAAGTCACCCCTATATCAAAATCCAGTTACAATATGCTGACCTTTGACCTTAGGTCACATCAATTCCTTCATAGGTGTCATCCTCATTCCTTTTGCATATTGTTCCTGGTGTCTCACTCTACCTCTGGTATCATTTTGGTGGCATTTTACTGTAGAAATCTGGAGAAAAATCATTTTAAAGTCACCCCTATAACACAACTCAGTTACAATATGCTGACCTTTGACCTTAGGTCACATCAATTCCTTCATAGGTGTCATCCTCATTCCTTTTGCATGTTGTTCCTGGTGTCTCACTCTACCTCTGGTATCATTTTGGTGGCATTTTACTGTAGAAATCTGGAGAAAAATGACATTAAAGTCACCCCTATAACAAAACCCAGTTACAGTATGCTGACCTTTGACCTTAGGTCACATCAATTCCTTCATAGGTGTCATCCTCATTCCTTTTGCATGTTGTTCCTGGTGTCTCACTCTACCTCTGGTATCATTTTGGTGGCATTTTACTGTAGAAATCTGGAGAAAAATCATTTTAAAGTCACCCCTATATCAAAACCCAGTTACAATATGCTGACCTTTGACCTTAGGTCACATCAATCCCGTCATAGGTGTCATCCTCATTCCTTTTGCATGTTGTTCCTGGTGTCTCACTCTACCTCTGGTATCATTTTGGTGGCATTTTACTGTAGAAATCTGGAGAAAAATCATTTTAAAGTCACCCCTATATCAAAATCCAGTTACAATATGCTGACCTTTGACCTTAGGTCACATCAATTCCTTCATAGGTGTCATCCTCATTCCTTTTGCATGTTGTTCCTGACATCTCACTCTACCTCTGGTATCATTTTGGTGGCATTTTACTGTAGAAATCTGGAGAAAAATCATTTTAAAGTCACCCCTATATCAAAATCCAGTTACAATATGCTGACCTTTGACCTTAGGTCACATCAATTCCTTCATAGGTGTCATCCTCATTCCTTTTGCATGTTGTTCCTGACATCTCACTCTACCTCTGGTATCATTTTGGTGGCATTTTACTGTAGAAATCTGGAGAAAAATCATTTTAAAGTCACCCCTATAACACAACCCAGTTACAATATGCTGACCTTTGACCTTAGGTCACATCAATTCCTTCATAGGTGTCATCCTCATTCCTTTTGCATATTGTTCCTGACATCTCACTCTACCTCTGGTATCATTTTGGTGGCATTTTACTGTAGAAATCTGGAGAAAAATTACATTAAAGTCACCCCTATATCAAAACCCAGTTACAATATGCTGACCTTTGACCTTAGGTCACATCAATTCCTTCATAGGTGTCATCCTCATTCCTTTTGCATGTTGTTCCTGGTGTCTCACTCTACCTCTGGTATCATTTTGGTGGCATTTTACTGTAGAAATCTGGAGAAAAATCATTTTAAAAATCTCACCCATAATGACTCAATCCCACCCATCATCGCCAATTGGTACAACCTCAGAACACACAGCTCCTGTTGCTTAGCAACCTCAAGGTTTCCTGTTAAGTCTAACTGATGACGTCACAGGTTCTTCCATTCTCAGGTGTTTTGTGATGTCATAAAAGAGACAGAACTCCATTTGCTGTTTGGTTGAAGTCGAAGGCAGAGACAGCAGTTGTACGTACTTCACTACTTTGTTCTTATCCATCAGTTTAGTCTTAGCAGGCATCTGTTTAACATGTGTTTAAAGGTATTTATTCTGTCTATTTTATGTTTATTACAAAAAAAAGTCACACAGTCTGATATTCAGTTGGACCGCCTTCAGCTTTGACCTCGTTTCAGTATAAACGTCTGCAACGTCACAACGGTTTCATGTAGACGGAGATATTTTTCATCACGCCGGTGATGTGCACGCAAATGTTTTTAAAACCAGGGTCATAGAAGTTCAGTTTCAAAACCAGCCGCGTTGGTGCAGACGAGGCTTTATAGTGGATGTCATCATGACATCATGGGCTGCTGCCACCGAGGAGCTCCTTCTGGGCCCATAAACTCTATTCTCTTCTATTCAACATCCCAGCCTGGACCACATGGAGGAGAAGGAGGAGGTGAACCAGGAGGCGGAACAGACGGAGGTGAACCAGGAGGTCCAGGAGGTGCAGGAGGTGCAGGAGGTCCAGAAGGAGGTGAACCAGGAGGTGCAGGAGGTCCAGGAGGTCCAGGAGGTGCACGGCGCGGCTCAGACCCACCGCGCGGTGCAGAGGAGAGACGTCCTGCAGGTGGAGCACGAGATGGAGCTCCTGTCCGAGGCTCGGCAGCGGGACCGCGAGCTCCTCCACCGGCAGATCCAGGACCTCGTCCAGGAGAACCTCCGGCTCACCGCCAAGATCCGGCAGGTGGACCTGCAGGTGCTGGACCGCATCGACCACCTCTACCGCTGCAGGAACCCGGAGCCGGCGAGCGGCGAGCTGCTCCGGACCATCAGCCTGCAGCAGGCGGAGATCGACCGTCTGACGGCGCGGCTGCAGCAGCTGAAGACATGGACACGCAGCTCCACTGAAGAGGAGGAGGAGGAGGAGGAGGAGCCGCCGTCCCGTCTCAGGAGTCCGCAGGAGGCGCCACGGAGGTCGCTATGGGAACAAATCACCAGCTGCTTCTCCTCAAGACGATGAGCTCACAGTCCTCCATCTCCAACGGCAACAAAATAAAACAGACTAAAAAATGAACAACCACGTGTTTATTATATTATATGAAGTGTTTGCTGCTACTTCAAAATAAAAGGCTGAGATTTCACAATAAAAGTGGAAGAAAAATTTTTGAAAATTAATTTCACAAAGTGACTCTGGGTCACTTAGCGTTAGCGTTAGCCACGTCATTAACACAAATAAAACATACTCGATTTAAACTAAATAATGATATAAAATTAAAGCAGGTGAAATCCTGAAACGTCTCTACGATTTAATTTAATTTGTTAATTTGATTTGGTTTGTTTTATTTGCTGTGTAAGAAACAACAGATGAATAAATAATGAGTTTCTATCTGATTGGGAAACTTTTTATTAAAAAATAAACAAACTGTAAAACACAAAAACAAACTTTGACGTCAAAAGATAAAAATGACTAAAACACACGTGAGGAAAAACACTGGGACAAATCTCTGCTTCATGTAGAGGTCAGAGGTCAGAGGTCAGACAGGAAGTACACACGGCTACATCCTCAGTATTACAAAATAAAAGCTTTTTCCTGTTTCTATGAAGGACTGAAAAAGTGAAACTGTCATTTTTATCTATGAAACGTGGGAAAATAAAATGAACAGAATAGAAAATAAAAAGGTTTTACTTTACATTTTTACAAAAAAGAAAACGCTCAGAGAAACAAGCTCCTCCCACTTCCTGTTTGACGTTTGATCTACACTGTAAAAACTTGAGTTAAAAAAAAACCTCCTCCTCGTTCGCGGTCGATCAGCTGAAACGTCGCAGGTTCGATTCCCGTGACGCGTCGTTCAGTCTCGGTTTGTCCCGATGGTTTTTAAACATCCTGGCGCTTCATACGAGCTGCACGCGACGAGGAAAACGCCACCACGCCACGGCGCCGATGTGTTGAAGGACAGTCTGACGATGAGGGGGCGTGGCCTTCCTGTGCTCTCTCCTCTGATTGGCTCAGTCCCTGGTTTCTTCTTCTTCCTCTCCTTCTTCTTCTTCTATCACCCTGCTCCTCGTCTCTTCTTCTCCTCCTCGGCTGCCGGTCTCCGGTCCCGGACTCGGCAGCTGCAGGTCCAGGTCCTTGGAGCTGCTGGTGCTGGCCGCCCTGGCGATCCTGGTGAGGGTCTGCTCGTACGGCGAGGGCAGGTAGACCATGAGGAAGACGCCGTCCGTCACGTCCTGCTCCGAGCCCGAGCTCTGCATCATCTGGCTCTGGCCTCGGCTGCGGCGGATCGACGACAGCAGCTCGCAGTTCCTCTCCGGGTCCTGCAGGTCCTCCAGGGCGATCACGTTGGCCAGGCCCAGCTTCCCGTCCAGGCTGAAGCCCCGCCTACGGCGCCACAGCAGGAAGCCCAGCGCGCTCAGCATCAGCAGGAGGACCGAGACGGTTGCTATGGAGATGTAGGCGATGGATCCCGCGCTGGGGAAACCGTCTCCCGAGCCGTGGTCCTGCAGGTCGGACACAATCATTTTATTTATGTTTTGCTATTTGTGCAATTATTTTTATAGGTGAGGTTTAAACATAAGTTTTTATTGTTGTCTTTATAATTGTGCAAATAAACAATAATAATAATAATAATAAATAATAATAACCATTAACTCATTAATGTCAACATTTCATTCATAATAATAATAATAATATTGATAATAATAAGATTGTGTTTCTAAGTTTTGCCTTATTTTTAGTTTTTAGTTTGATCTCAAACTTTAAAACTCAATAAAAGTTTAATCATAAATAATAATATTGATAAATATCTTATTATTAATATTTAAATGTCACATTTTTACAAATTTCCAAATTATACTGAAAATAAACTGATCGATGTGGATATTGATCGTTTTACAGCTTCTCTAATTTTTTGTTTGTTGTGTTTTTTATTATGAAAAATATTAATTATAAACTCTGCTGTTATTGAACTTGTCAATAATTTGACCAGTGGAGTAAAAACATCAACAATAGTGTTTAATAATGCTTTTTTTCACAGCTGTTGCCTTGTAAATATCATGTTTTGTTTTTGTTTTTACTAATGATTCATGTTTCCATGTATTTTCAGCTGATTGATGGTCATTCATAATAATAATAATAATAATATTGATAATAATAAGATTGTGTTTCTAAGTTTTGCCTTATTTTTAGTTTTTACTTTGATCTCAAACTTTAAAACTCAAAAGTTGAATCATAAATAATAATATTGATAAATATTGATAAATATCTTAATATAAATATCCAGTCACATTTTTACAAATTTCCAAATTTTATGCTTTTGTGAAGAAACTAAACTGATGGACAGAAACAGAGGAAAATGAACTGATTGATGTGGATATTGTTTCACAGATTCTGTGATTTTTTTTATTGAACTTGTCAATAATTTGACCAGTGGAGTAAAAACATCAATTTGTTTTACTAATGATTTCTTACATATTCATGTATTTTCAGCTGATTGAAGGTGAATCTGACTTTCTGTGTCATGACCAGCAGGCGGCGCCGTTCACCACAAACATCCGTCTGACATCAGTTTAACTGAAAGGGTTAAAGTGCTGATTAAAGACTGAACTCAGGTTTTAATTAAACAAACAGGAAGTTGTTCATAAACTAAAAACATGACGATTGAAGTTCATGTTTCATTTCTAAACATCTCAGTTGTTTAATTTAATTCTGTTAAAATAAAAACATTTTAAGACTTAATTAATCACAGTATAATCAAAATGTCCAGATGTTCAGACATCATTGGTCGGCATCGCATCACCACTGATGTTGTTGCTACGGAGACGGCTGTTTTTATCCGTTTCTGATTTAAACTGATTATTGATCTGTTTTAATTAGAATAAATATTTCATTTACAGTAAAAAAGGTTAAAAATAAGAATTTAACATTTAATTTACAATGACAGTGCGTTCACATAAAAACTGAGACAGTGAGGTCATCTTCACAACAGGATGAAACTGCAAATTTAAAATAAATAAATAATAATTTAATTATAAATAATTAAAAAATAATTTTATTGTGAAAATCTTTTTCACTAAAACTCTAAAAAAACAACAACAGTATGATTCCTGCTCATGATGTAAAACCTTAGATTATAATCAGACTAATATGAATCGATGCCTCTACGTGTTGTTAAACTGATTATTGATGAAGGATTAAAACATAATTTAGAATAAATATTTTATCTATGATGAAAAGATTAAAATTAAGAATTTAAAATTTAGAAAGACAAAAAAAAAACAGTTTCATTCCCGTTTATGGTATAAAATCTTACATTATAACCAGTTGAAGTGAATGAATACTAATTGATGTCGCTACGTGTTGTTAAACTCACCGGTGTCTGTCGGTCGGTGGACGGCAGCGCCGACGGACCAGGAGACCAGTCCAGATCGTCCCGACCCGCCGGACCGAACTTCATCCAGCTGCTCTCCAGGAGGAACCGCATGGTGCCGGGGGCAGGGGGGGCAGGTGGGGGGGCTGAGGGGGGGGGGCCACAGGGGCCAAGAAGAACGATGGACGAAGAAGACGAAGAAAAAGAAGGAGGACGACGATGATGATGAAGAAGAAGAAGAAGAAGAGTCCAGACAGAGAGTCAGAGAGAAACTGAGAGAGATGAAGAGATGAGAGGGAAATAAACCAGGAGGGGGGAGGGGGAGGGGAATGAGGGCAGCAGACAGTCGGGGGGCGTCGACGTCACTGGTCCTGATGGAGGATTTACAACTACATCACAACTCAACACTGTGTGTGTGTGTGTGTGTGTGTGTGTGTGTGTGTGTGTGTGTGTGTGTGTGTGTGTGTGTGTGTGTGTGTGTGTGTTTACTGTAACTCAGTTCATTTGGTTTTAACCTCCTTTTAATTCAATGAAGGAACTGAATGGAACTGATGAGCACATCTGGAGCAGGTGTCTGAACATCTGGAGCAGGTGTCAGAACATCTGGAGCAGGTGTCAGAACATCTGGAGCAGGTGTCTGAACATCTGGAGCAGGTGTCTGAACATCTGGAGCAGGTGTCAGAACATCTGGAGCAGGTGTCTGAACATCTGGAGCAGGTGTCAGAACATCTGGAGCAGGTGTCAGAACATCTGGAGCAGGTGTCAGAACATCTGGAGCAGGTGTCAGAACATCTGGAGTCTGAACATCTGGAGCAGGTGTCAGAACATCTGGAGCAGGTGTCAGAACATCTGGAGCAGGTGTCAGAACATCTGGAGTCTGAACATCTGGAGCAGGTGTCTGAACATCTGGAGCAGGTGTCAGAACATCTGGAGTCTGAACATCTGGAGCAGGTGTCTGAACATTTGGAGCAGGTGTCAGAACATCTGGAGTCTGAACATCTGGAGCAGGTGTCTGAACATCTGGAGCAGGTGTCAGAACATCTGGAGCAGGTGTCTGAACATCTGGAGCAGGTGTCTGAACATCTGGAGCAGGTGTCAGAACATCTGGAGCAGGTGTCAGAACATCTGGAGCAGGTGTCAGAACATCTGGAGCAGGTGTCAGAACATCTGGAGCAGGTGTCTGAACATCATTCTGGAGCAGGTGTCAGAACATCTGGAGCAGGTGTCAGAACATCTGGAGCAGGTGTCAGAACATCTGGAGCAGGTGTCTGAACATCTGGAGCAGGTGTCAGAACATCTGGAGCAGGTGTCAGAACATCTGGAGCAGGTGTCTGAACATCTGGAGCAGGTGTCTGAACATCTGGACACGTCAGGAAGAAGATTCATGATTTACCATCAAATCTTTAACAAACATCTGGACGTAAAATGTTGTTGCATCTAAAAACTAAAAACACTTCTGTCCTAAAACTACGATGCAATAAAAAATAGTAGAGCTGCAACAATAAATCAATTAATTGAACAATAATGGTTTATTAAATTAATCGTCAACTGTTTTGATAATCTAATAATCGATTTTAACATTTTTTAACATTTTATTGATCAAACAACTAATGATCAACACATTAATCAATAATGAAAATAACTGTTAGTTGCAGCCCTCCTTTTCAGAATAAAACACTCAGAGAAACCGAATTGTGCAGGTTGTTGGACTGTGTGTCCAGGTGAGAAGGGGGTGGAGCTTTGTTGTGACATCACAAAGTGACAGGAAGTCCTAAAACTGACGATGCAATAAATGTCACCCAGTCAATCAATTAATTGAACAATAATGGTTTATTAAATTAATCCCAGCAACTGTTTTGATAATCTAATAATCATTTTAACATTTTTTAACATTTTAGGACAAACAACTAATGCAACACATTAATCAATAATGACAAAACTGCTTTTTGCATTGTTCAGAATACAACAGAGTAAACAGAGCAGGAAACACCTGTCAGACGGAGCCCGGGGCAAACACCCATCAGACGGAGCTTAGGGCAAACACCTGTCAGACGGAGCTCGGGGCAAACACCTGTCAGACGGAGCCCAAGGCAAACACCTGTCAGACGGAGCCCAGGGCAAACACCTGTCAGACGGAGCCCAGGGCAAACACCTGTCAGACGGAGCCCAGGGCAAACACCTGTCAGACGGAGCTCGGGGCAAACACCTGTCAGACGGAGCCCAGGGCAAACACCTGTCAGACGGAGCCCGGGGCTAACATCCGTCAGACAGAGCCCGGGGCAAACACCCGTCAGACGGAGCCCGGGGCTAACACCCGTCAGACGGAGCCCAGGGCAAACACCTGTCAGACGGAGCCCGGGGCAAACAGAGCGAAGCAGCGTAGAAACATCAGGAGACACCGAATGTCTTTGATATAAAAGCAGAAGAAGAAAAATCACACGGTTAGAAATCACGACGGGAGCCGAGCTGCTGACGACGGCGGTGCGTTCAGGGTCGACGGCGGCGGTGCGTTCAGGGTCGGTGGAGGAAGCAAACACCTGGGAAACCCTCCGATACGAACTCCTCTGAAACCGAGATTCATGCAGGAGATGCAGTCGAACAAAACGCGCCTCGAACGCTTCGTCTCTGATTAAGTGTACGTCAGATTTAAAGGGATCGTTCAACATTTTGTAACGTAACGTTGTGTTATTATCTCATAGCGTGGTGAATGTGCAGGTCACAACTTGTCCACCAGAGCGTTGTGGAGTTGTTGGATTGTGTATTTGATGAGTTTGATGAGGGAAACCAAGAAATCCCATAATGAGCCTCCGTAGCGTAGCTCTGAGCAGCTCACGGCTCTGCTCCGCCGTTCTAAAAATAGCTTGCACCGACAATTAAAGGTAACGAACCCACTATTATGACTATAGGGGTTATGGTGATGGGACAGTTTGACTAAATGTTGAACTATCCCTTTAAATGCAGTAGGATTTTTGGATGTTTGCAGAGATTCAGTGAAGAAAAACGTATTAATGAGAGTTAAACATTGATGAATCTATGAAGGAAGAATTAATTAACTATGTTAAAGTGGACTATTTCATCAAGTTTCCTGGTTTTCCCGAAATCCGTTTTTTTTTTTTTTTTTTTTAAATGTTGGTTTGATTTCCACCTTCATCTTTTGTCCGACTGCGCCTGAACCTCTCACTCCCTGTTCTCCCTAAACGTAAACGTTCCTGTGAATCTGTGTCAGTCGTCTGGGTCGTGTTGTGTCTTACATTTATTTCCTCTGTCGCACTTTTCTAGACAGGAAACAGTGAAAGCTGCTTTTCTCTCCTACGACCTCGAACTCATCGCTAAACTCACTCAGTCACTCAGTCTCTCTCTCTCTCTTTCTCTCTGTTGCTCTTCAGTTTTCCCGCCTAAGCTCTGGTTCTCTGAGAAGCTCCGTCAATCAGCAGCAGCAGCTCTGCAGTAGGTCAACGCCTCTTCAATCTGTTCAAACTCAAACATAATCCCTCGGCTGCACAATAATAAGACACTAAACTGGTGATGAGTTCACTTGTCGGCAGAAAAAAAAAGAAAAAAAAAAGCGATTACCGTTTCCCCGGCCGGCGCCGTGGCAGAGGAAGGAGCCGTCGCTTCAGAAAACAATCAAGAGCTTAAAAAAGACTTTGTTTTAAAGTCTTTGTGGCGGCAGCGGTGGCGGTTGGTGGTGGTGGTGGGCGGGGCCTAATGATGATGATGACGATGATGATGATGATTTGGATTTATAAAAGTTTTTAAATCAGCTTTAGGGGCGAAGATGAAGTTTGAGTTAATCTCAGAGACAAAAGAAAGTAAAGAAGGAGATTGTGTTTGTGTTGGTGATGGAGGGGGGGGGCAGGAGGGGGGCGGGGGGGGCAACATTAGTCTGCTCTGCTTTTTATGGATAAAAACGCAGTCACAGACTTAACGCCACTAAATCCCCCCACCCCCCCCACCCCCACTCACTCACTGATCACACTGATGGCTGACAACATCTGTCCAGTCACAGCTGGAAGGAAGGAGGACAAACGGGGACGGGTCAGGGACACGAGGACACGAGGACACGAGGACGGCTCGGTGCTGAAAAGGTGCAAACGACAAAGTGGGCGGAGTCTGAGGAGTTAAAGGAACAAGTTGAAAGTTTGTTCTTGAAAACAGAAACACGACTGAAGTTTGGTTTGAACGTGAAGTCGATCAGGACGGAGATCGGACACTGTTATGAGCAGCTCACGGCTCTGCTCCGCCGTTCTAAAAATAGCTTGCACCGACAATTAAAGGTAACGAACCTACTGCTATGACTATAGGGGTTATGGTGATGGGGGAATTTGACTAAATGTTGAACTATCCCTTTAACAAGTCTCTCAACACCACTTTTCAAAATAAAATACAACCGCTGAGTTTTCAAAATAAAACAGGACACGGAGCAGAGAGAGGAGTTTTAAAGCGAGCGTGCAGCGGAGTGGGCGGAGCCTCAGTCCGTCCGTCAGACCCTGGTGGTTTCACCTGGAGGAGTCGGCGCCATCCGGGTTTAATCTGGACCCTGGCGACCCGCTGATGCTCAGAGGGAGGGAGGGAGGGAGGGAGGGAGGGGGGGAGGGGGAGCAGCGAGTGCGAATGACAGGCTGTTGATGAACTGGGTGAAAAACAGAAGAGTAAATCTCCTTTTAAGCCCCGCCCCCCTCGCGACCTGCCCTCAATATGCAGCTCCCTCCCTCCCTCCGTCCATTCATCCACGCCTCCATTCACTCATAATCTGTCTCTGTCTCCTAAAGAGCAGCAGGATGGAGGTCAGAGTCACTCACGACATCATCAGCTGCTAGAAATACCCTGTGACATCATCATCATCATCATCATCATCATCATCATCATCATCATCATCATCATCATCATCATCATCATCATCATCATCGGAGTGCGGGCTAACGAGCGAATGTTTTTCATTGACGGTGAAATAAAGTTGTTTGACTCTCGAGCGTTCGACCCCCAGCCTCAATGCATCATGGGAAATGTGGACCTTCCTGTGACATCACACCGTTTAAGGAGGCGGGGGGCGGAGCTTGAGCCGTCGAACAAAGACAAAGTGACAGCGAAGTGTTAATAAGGCAAACGTGTCATAAATGAGAGGCGGGAATCGAACAGGCGCCGCCGACACAAAACAAAACAAAACATTCTACATATAAAATAATTAAATATTTTAAATAATAAACATTTCATGAATAAATAAATAAATAAATAAACAGACATTCATGTGTTTAAAGCTCGATACAGAAAAATACAGAAGAACATTCACGTCCACCGGGTCGCTGGCTGTTGCCAGGGCTGCAAAGGATCATGGGAAGTGGAGGCTCCTCCTCCTCCTCCTCCTGAACTACAGTTCCCATGATTCTTTGCACACGAGCGAAACAACAACTGATTATATTTGTGACAAAATCATGATTCATTCTGCAAAACAGGCAAATCAGTGTGTGTGTGTGTGTGTTCCTCTATCGGCCAATCAGATCGTCCGCTCTGGCGTCTCCAGTTCATAAAGTTTCATACGACAGAATCAGAGGCTGTCAATCAAACCCATCATCGTCCCCTCTCCACCAATCACTGCGCTGTGATGATGTCACAGCGACGCCGACCCAACAGCGGCGTCTCACACGGCGTCTTCCTGTAACGACCTACTTCCTGTTCCCTTCACCGCTGCCGCCACCACCGCCACCGCCGCCGCATCACGCGGTGATGTCATAGAGTCTGCCGACGCGGCCCAGCCAATCGCGGAGCGCCTGGCGGACGCGGGCGTCGGTGACGTGACAGGAGAGCTGGCTGAGTGACGGGTAGAGGGCGGGCTGCAGCGACAGGAAGGACGAATCAGAGAGGAGCAGCACCTGGTTCAGGAGGGACAGCACCATGTTGGTCCAGGCCTGGGGGGAGAGGGGGGGGGCAGGGGGGGCGGAGTTACACCTGCAGCTCGACACACGTAGATACAGTTACATCATGTCTGTTTTTAGATGTGTTTACTTCTTAGAGCCACGGGGGAAACAGTTTTTCAACCTTGGGACTGGAGCCATATGTATGAAAAGTCTAGTTACACTGTAAAAACTCAAAATCTTACCAAGAATATTTGTCTGGTCAATATAATATTTCTGGCTTATTCTCTCTCTGACCTTATTGCATTTACATGTAATTTATTTTTATTTAACCTATTGTATATTTGTTTTTATTTATCTTACCTTTTATTTATTTTATTTTTTCTTTTCTTTTCTTTTCTTATTATTATCTTAGTTTTGTTGTTTGCTGTTATGTATCCTTGTGCGTTTGTAGGTATGGGTATACAATATATGAATGCATGGTTCATGATTTATTGTTGTAGTGTTGACTTGTACCTTTCCAAGTTTCTCAGTAAAATAAAAAAAAGTTGAAAAATATAATATTTCTGGTCAAAACGTAATTTCTTACTTCTTTACTTCTTTGAAGCAGATTTTCACTTGAAATCAGTAGAAAAATCTGAACGTGGAGCAAGTTTTTCTTTCTTATTACAAACACAAAAAACTTCCTTTCAGTGGCAGATTTTTCTACTTATTTCAAGAGAAAATTTGTTTCAAACTAATGAAAATGATCTGAAAACAAGTGATGAGTCTGATTTTAAGTGTGAAAAGATTTTAGTTTTGACTCAAAATGAGACATTTTGACAAGAAATATGACAAATATTCTTGGTTTTTGCAGCGTATTTGATGAAAACAGCCTTTTTCAACATTGCTTTAGCCGTTTCTGTGAATTATTGGTGAATTATCGATTTTTGGGTGAAGTAGCCCTTTAATCGTCTTCTGACCCTTAGCTCCCATACATTTATACCAAGTGTCACAACCACAGGCTCAGCCCCCGTGGCCCTATCAAAGGGACATTTCGTGCAAATTGATGTGCGACATGAAGTTGAATGACAGTAAATGACCTTTGACCTTTGACCTTTGACCCCCCCCTCCCCCCTGGCGGCCCCTCCCCCACCTGTATCTGGGCCTCTGCGTCCCTCACTGAGATGCTGTGTGAGCTCATGGTGGATCCCGACCGCGGCCTCTTCTCCTGCCTCAGGACTTCCGGCCCGGCGCTGACGGAGTGTCTCAGCGGCGGCCCCTGCTGGTCGACCAGCTGCTGCGGCCTCTGTGGCGGCGGCTCGGCGGAGCCCGCCCCCCTCCGGGCCTCGGGGCCGCCTCCCCCCGCGGCCCCCGCGGCGGCGGCGCGGCCCTGCTCCTTCATGAACAGGTTGAGGTGGCTCTGCTGCGGCTGCTGCTGCTGCTGCTTCCGCCGCTTGTACTCCATCATCAGTTTGCTCAGCGTCCGGTCCGTCGCCATCGAGTACAGTTTGTTCCCCGCGCTCTCCCACCACTCCTTCCTCCGCCCGCCGCACATACCGCCACCGCCGCCGCCACACGAAGCTCCGCCCCCCAACGAGCTGGACGTCATGCTGGAGTCCCTCCTGTCTCCTCCCATCCTGAAGTGGTGAGGCAGACTGCCGGTACAGCTGTGGAGACGAGACAGGAGGCAGCTGATTGGTCCGACCGGTCAGTGACATCACAGCTCAGAAAATAACTTTGACAATATTGATGTTAAAGGGATAGTTCAACATTTAGTCAAACTGTCCCATCACCATAATCCCTATCGTCATAGCAGTAGGTCCGTTACCTTTAATTGTCGGTGCAAGCTATTTTTAGAACGGCGGAGCAGAGCCGTGAGCTGCTCAGAGGAATGAATGAATGAATGAATGAATGAATGAATGAATGAATGAATGAATGAATGAATGAATGAATGAATGAATGAATGATGAAAAACTGCACGACAGTCTTTCAGCAACAGTCTCTAAAACAACTCTGACTGACTGTGACTGGAACTTTTCAATAAAGTTTTGAAAGAAGAAAAACACTGACGTCACAGACCTGTATCCCGGGCTGGGGGTGGGCGTGTCTCCTGGCGACGCCGTGCTCAGCTCCGCCCCCTGACCTCTGTAGCCGCTCTCCTCCGACGGCGTCTCCCTCGCCGAGAGGCCGCCGGCCGACGACGGCGTGGACGTCTCCGATTGGAAGAGCGGCAGGAAGAAGACGTGGTCGCCGGCGGCCCCGCCCCCTCCCGAGGCCCCGCCCCTCAGCAGCGCGGCGTCCTCCAGCGTGCTCTCCAGGTCGCGGTGCATCTGGATGTAGCTGTTGCACAGGTCCATGCACAGCTTGTAGAGACGCTTGACGAGCCACGCCCAGTCGGCGCCGCCCAGCGGCTGCACGCTCAGCGACGGGATCGGCTGGCGCCACGGGTGACGCTTGTCCCGGCCGCGAGGCGGGCTCACCTGAGCCGTCTCCTCAAAGATGTCCTCGTCCTCGGAGGACGCCGACCCCGGGTGGGAGGAGTCAGAGCTGCCGTCCTCCTCCTCGTACAGGATCCTCTTCACCTGGAAAACACACACAGGTGCAACGACGTGCTGGTGTGGTGACGTTTGAATATTTATTTCTCAACAGCATCACAACTGATTAAAGCTGCAGTAATTAGTCGATTAATCAGACAATAATCGATTATTTAAATTAATCATCAACTATTCTGATAATCAATAATCAGTTTGAGTCCAGATTCTCTTCTTCAGCTTCTTCAATGTGAATATTTCTGGTTCTTTGTTCCTTCATGACGATAAACTGAGTCTGTGGTTTGTGACAAAACGAGACGTTAGAGGACGTCGTCTGGTGGTTTGACAAACACTGACTGATGGTTTTAGACGTTTAACATTTTATTGACCAAACAACTAATCGATTAATCGTCTGAACAAACAACAGATCGATCGATAATGAAATTCATTCAATGTAGAAAAATTGAATGTGGTTCTGAACGTGGGGTCCGGGGCCCCCTAGAGGTCCATGAGAGAACTGAAGAGGGTCCCCAATTTACTTCTTGAAATTTTACCACCTTTTTTCTAGAATTTTTAATTTATTTTTAATTTTTACAACTTTTTCTAGATTTTTTTTTTTACTTTTTTGTTTTAGAAATTTGACCACTTTTTTCTAGAAAATTTTTGAAATTTTTTTACAAGAAATTTGACCACTTTTTTTAGAAGTTTTTATTTGAGCACTTTTTCTAGATTTTTTTTTTTTACTTTTTTGTTTTAGAAATTTTACCATTTTTTTCTAGAAAATTTTTACTTTTTATTTTTATTTTGAACATTTTTTACGAGAAATTTTACCACTTTTTTTGAGAATTTTTACCACGTCTTCCTAGAAATGTTGAAATGTTTTTGGAGAAATTTTACCCCTTTTTTTGAGAAAATTTTTACTTTTTTTTTTTTTTTGAGAAATTTTACCACTTTTTTTGAGAAAATTTTTACTTTTTTTTTCACTTTTTTGGGAGAATTTTTACCACTTCTTCCTAGAAACGTTGAAATGTTTTTGGAGAAATTGGACCAATTTTTTCCAGAAATTTCTCTCTAATATTTCCCAAAATTTGCCCCAATTTAAATTTGTGTATTTCTGTGTGTATATTTGTGTAAACTTTACTTCTGAATTTGGTCCAATGGGGGTCCGCGGTCTAATTTGTGTCATTTAAGGGTCGTTGATGTGCAACAGGTTGAGAACCACTGGTTTATGAGAACGTGTCTGAAACATTGTCCTGAATCTATAAAAGGAAAGTAACCAGAGCTGGAGCCGCCGGGTGGGCGTGGCCTAATGGAGGGGGCGTGGCCTACCTGCTGGGCGCTCATGCCGTCGGCCTGGCTCAGCGTGGCGCACAGCAGCGCCTGGAAGTACAGGTTGAAGCTCATGGCCGACTGGCGGTAAAGGTTCGCCGCTCCGCAAACACCCGACACCTTCATCAGCAGGTACTTCAGACCCGGCCGCGTGTCGAAGTCTCGCGCCGTCCTGGAGCAGAACCAGAGGGACGGAGCGAGATGTGTTATGTCTTTTCTTCTGATGCTTTTATTCAATATTCTGTGCAGCTCATGCACTGTGGATGCTCAACAATTGCATGATCATGATTATTGGAAAATCCATGAAGCCCAGGTCGTCCTTAAATAAAATAGAGTAGTAATAGTGCAACATCACTCTGCCCCGCCCCCCCCCTCCTCCCCGCCGGTGTCACCTGTACGAGTCCAGCAGCAGGTCCAGGATGATGGCCAGGTTGGTCATGGAGATGTAGCGCAGGAAGCCGGCGGCGGGTCGGCTGGGGTCAGAGGTCACGGGCGTCACCCTCTCCTGACCCTCGGGCTGTTTGACGAACTCCTCCAGCAGGATGTCGTACAGGTTCTGGAGCAGCACCTGGTGGGACAGCAGGCTCACCACGATGGTCCGGAACGGGATCCTGCAGGAAAACCAGGATCAGGATCAGGATCAGGATCAGGATCAGGATCAGGATCAGGATCAGGATCAGGATCAGGATCAGGATCAGCTTTATTTGTGTCCCCGTAGGACAATTAGTGTTGCAGCAGGTAAAAAACATACAAGACATACGGTTAAAAGTCTAAGAGGGAGGGGTTATACAACGTGCTGGGACAACATCAGCAGCAGAGACTCAAACGAAGGAGTTTTAGGGCCAAACAGCCAAAAAAAAAAGAAAAATCCAGCGCAAAAGAAAAAAAAATCTATTTTCTTTTGCCTGACTTATTTTTTTCTTGTGTCGGATTTTTTTTTTTTTTCTTTGGCTGACCCTAATACTCTGTGACCACCCACACTGTGCAATATCTTTGTCCAAACATGTATAGTTTCTATTAAATTGTACATAACAGTAGCTACATATCTTTGTTTTTTGTATATACATATATTTTGTAAACACATATATACACATGTTTATTCCCTACTATACTTCCTTACACATCTCACATTTGAGACTGTTTGTGGAATCAATGAAAGTGTTTTATGGCTTATGTTGATTACATCATGATTTGATTAAAACTGACTTAATCAACAAGCAACAGGACACACACACACACACAGACACACACACACACACACACACACACAGACACACACACACACACACACACACACACACACACACACACACACACACACACACACACACACACAGTCTTACCCAATTTTCCTGGCAGAGCGAAGCAGCAGAAAGACAAACAGAGTTAGTTTGAGTCAGAACGAACCCTCACATTCAGTTTCTCAGTTTGAGTTCTGTTCTGAGATCAGTTTATCATCATCATGTGTGTGTGTGTGTGTGTGTGTGTGTGTGTGCGTGTGCACCTCTTCTGTGTGTGTCCGTTGGCCTGCTGTCCGTCACACGGCAGCTCGATGATGAGGACGCAGGACTGAGCGTGTTCGAAGCCGTCCTTGTTGTTGGGCGTCTTCGGAGAACACTGAGTGTCCAACATGAAGACCTGGGGGTTAAAGGGATAGTGCAACATTTAGTCAAACTGTCCCATCACCATAACCCCTATAGTCACAGCAGTAGGTTCGTTACCTTTAATTGTCGGTGCAAGCTATTTTTAGAACGGTGGAGCAGAACCGTGAGCTGCTCAGAGGGAAATACAGAGACTGTTGATGAACAACTGTCCCTGAAGGCAACGTGCATCAGAGGTTTTACATGAATTTCCCTCTAAAACAACTCTGTGTGGTAACGTTGTGTTATTATCTCATAGCGTGGTGAATGTGCAGGTCACAACTTGTCCACCAGAGCGTTGTGGAGTTGTTGGATTGTGTATTTGATGAGTTTGATGAGGGAAACCAAGAAATCCCATGAGCCTCCGTAGCGTAGCTCTGGGCAGCTCATGGCTCTGCTCCGCCGTTCTAAAACCAGCTTGCACCGCCCCCCCCTCCCTCACCTGCTGGGCCATGGCCTTGATCCTCCAGTACTCGGCCTCAGCTGACGGCGAGTGAGACGGAGCGGCGACCTTCACCTCGCAGGCGTCGCCAGAGAAACTGTCGGAGCCGCTGTGGAAGCAGGACAGCAGGTTCTACACACACACACACACACACACACACACACACACACACACACACACACACAGACACACACACACACACAGACACACACACACACACACACACACACACACACACACACACACACACACACACAGGCTGTGATAAAACATCATCATTTCACACTTTAATTCACTCTATACATTAAATATATGGACTCTGGAGAAAATCAGCTTTTCTATAAAACCACACGTCCTGGTGATGAGAGCATAAGCTACACACACACAGACACACACACACACACACACACACACACACACACACACACACACACACACACACACACACACACACACACACACACACACACACACACACACACACACACACACACACACACACACACACACACACACACACACACACACACACACACACACACACACACACACACACACACACACACTGACAGTGTCCTATAAACACAACCCACTCACTCATACAAAACTACACTGAGACTGATTTTACATTAAACTTTCAAAATAAAACACGTGGAGGAAAAGAAGAAAAACTGAACAATTAAAGGACAATATAATAAGGGTAAATGTTTCTTTCTTTCTTTCTTTCTTTCTTTCTTTCTTTCTTTCCTTTCTTTTGTTTCTTTCTTCCTCCTTTCATCTTCCTTCCTTCCTTTTCTCCTTTCTTTCTTTCTTTCTTTCTTTCTTTCTTTCTTTCTTTCTTTCTTTCTTTCTTTCTTTCTTCATCTTCTTTCTTTCTTTCTTTCTTTCTTACTTTCATCCTTCCTTCAAGCTCATTTCTTTTTTTCTTTCTTTCCTTTCGTTTTTCTTCCTCCTTTCATCTTCTTCCTTCCTTCCTTTTCTCCTTCTCCTTTCTTTCTTTCTTTCTTTCTTTCTTTCTTTCTTTCTTTCTTTCTTTCTTTCTTTCTTCATCTTCTTTCTTTCTTACTTTCATCCTTCCTTCAAGCTCCTTTCTTTCTTTCTTTCTTTCTTTCTTTCTTTCTTTCTTTCTTTCTTTCTTTCTTTCCTTTCGTTTCTTTCTTCCTCCTTTCATCTTCTTCCTTCCTTCCTTTTCTCCTTCTCCTTCTCCTTTCTTTCTTTCTTTCTTTCTTCATCTTCTTTCTTTCTTTCTTTCTTTCTTTCTTTCTTCCTCCTTTCATCTTCTTCCTTCCTTCCTTTTCTCCTTCTCCTTTCTTTCTTTCTTTCTTTCTTCATCTTCTTTCTTTCTTACTTTCATCCTTCCTTCAAGCTCCTTTCTTTCTTTCTTTCTTTCTTTTATTCTTTCCTTCCTTTCTTCTTCCTGGAGAGGTCGGTGGCCCAGAGGAAGCAGATGGTGTGTCTTCGTCTTCCCGATGGAGCGGTGACAACAGATCCAGCTGAAATGAGGAGGCTTGCGGTGGACTTCTACACAGACCTGTTCAGGGCTGAGGATTGTGATGCAGGCGCTACTGCGGAGCTTCTGCAGGGGCTTCCGCAGCTGAGTCCAGGGGACCGGGAGATCCTGGGGGCAGGTCTCACTATGGAGGAACTGGGCGCAGCTGTGTCCCAGATGGCATCTGGAAGAGCTCCAGGCTTTGACGGCCTGCCATCAGACTTTTTTAAGCATTTTTGGAGTGTGTTGGGGCAGGACTTGTTGGACGTTTTTGGACGGTGTTGGGAGGATGGGGCACTTCCTGCCTCCTGTAGACGTGCAGTGCTCTCGCTGCTTCCCAAGAAGGGTGATTTGACTCTTTTAAAGAACTGGAGGCCTGTGGCCCTTCTATGCACGGACTATAAGATATTGTCCAAGGTGCTATCTAATAGACTCAAAAACTTTCTCCAGGCGGTAATTGGAGCGGACCAATCGTATTGTGTCCCGGATAGGTCTATAATGGACAATTTGTTTTTAATGAGAGACGTGTTTGATGTGTGTGGAATGGGCGAATGGAAGGCTGGGATAATTTCCATTGATCAAGAGAAGGCTTTCGATCGTGTGGATCACTCTTTTTTGTTTACTACTCTGCAGTCCTTTGGGGTTGGGGAGGGGTTTTTGTCCTGGGTGAAACTGTTGTACAGTGGGGCCTCTTGCATGGTGAAGGTGGGGGGAGGGCTGAGCTGTCCAATACCGATTGGTAGGGGGATAAGACAGGGCTGCCCCATCTCAGGCCTGCTTTATAGCCTGGCAATTGAGCCCCTCATTTGCAGATTGAGGAACAGACTAAAGGGACTGTCCATTTCACCGCAGGTCCCCCCTGTTATCGTCTCAGCTTACGCTGACGATATAAATGTCCTGGTGGCGGACCAGGAGGACGTTGAGGAGCTGCGGCAGAGCCTAGGCATTTATGAAAGGGCCTCATCAGCGAGAGTAAACTGGGGGAAGAGTGAGGCTTGTTTGGTAGGGCAGTGGGGTGGGGGGGTGACCCCTGATCTGCCAGGGAACCTGCGGTGGGGGAGCAGGGGTCTTAAAGTGTTAGGTGTGTTTTTAGGCTGTGAGGACTTTGAGAGGCAGAACTGGGTGGGAGTGCTGGACAAGGTGAAAGCTCGGTTGTCTAAATGGAAATGGTTGCTCCCTCAGTTGTCCTACAGGGGGAGAGTTTTGATCGTCAACAACCTGGTTGCCTCGTCGCTTTGGCACAGACTGACTGTGCTGGTGCCACCATCAGGCCTGGTGGAGGAGGTGCAGCGGCTCCTGGTGGATTTCTTCTGGTCAGGCCAGCATTGGATAAGGGCATCGGCCCTTTACCTCCCGGTGGCAGAGGGGGGGCAGGGGCTGGTCGACATCCTGTCCAGGACAGCAGCCTTCAGGCTACAGACTGCTCAGAAGCTGCTATACGGCGAGGGACATGGCTGGGTCTCAACCGCTCTGCTGCTGCTCAGGAAGGCAGGGGGGCTTGGCTTGGACCGGCAGCTTTTTCTGCTTAAACAAGCAGATCTGACTGGACTGACACCGTTTTACAGGTCAGTGATCAACGCCTGGCACACATTAAAGGTCGCACGGAGCCCTGACCTCAGCCCAGGGATGTGGCTGTTCGAGGAGCCGCTGGTGTACAACGACTTTTTTAGTGGCACCATGGTCTCTCTCTCCACCACGCTCAGAACTAAGTTTATTGAGGCCGGAGTCACCAAGCTGGGGCATCTGGTGGGGGTGTCGCTAGACCAGCTCGGTGGCATCCTGGAAATCAGTTCCTCGCGAGTCCTGAGTAAGATCATGGATGAGATCTGGGGGCGCTTATCACCAGCGCAGAGGGGCTTCATCAGCAGGATGGCTGGGCAGTGGTCCGACGGTGTGGGTCGAGGGTTCCCGGAGCTGGAGGTCAGTCCTGCTGTTCAGGGGTGGAGCGAGGACAGTGGCCTCCTTTTGTCCTTCAAGGTCCCAGCGCTCAGCACCTTCGCCGCATGTGGAAAAAAACAGCTCTACCAGACATGTGTTAAAGTGCTGAATTTCCGCTCCCTGGGCGGTGTCAGGGCGTCGAGGTGGCCGGCGGGGTTGCTTTCTGACTCTTCTCCTAGGGGCAGCTGGCGGGTCCTGTATAAGCCTCCTGTAGAGAAGCGCGTAGCTGATCTGCAGTGGAGGATTATACATGGAGCAATAGCTACAAACAGATACAGAGCTCACCTTGATCCAAGCACTGGGGAGGGATGTCCTTTTTGCGATCAGAGGGAGACTTTGGAGCACCTGGTGGTTCAGTGTCCTCGATTGGAAGACCTCTTTAGGGAACTGAAGCGGTGGGTAGAGGCTTTGGGGGAGCGTTTCTCGGTCCCTGCACTGTTTGTTTTTGGGCCGAGGTACCAGTCAAGGAGGAAAGGAGTTTTGGTTCTAATTAACTTTATTTTTGGGGCAGCCAAGCTGGCAATATGGAGGACGAGGAAACAGCAGATGATGGGGCAGGGAGGCACCGGGGTGGTGGAGAGCTTGAGGAGGGTGGTGGCAGCCCGTCTGAGGGTGGAATATACATTTTACTGCTTAACCAGTAACCTGGAGCAGTTTAAAGCCCAGTGGGGGATCAGGGGGGTCCTATGTTCTCTGTCTGAGGAGGGGGGTTTAGTCCTTAACGTGTAGGCGTGTGTGTAAAGCAATGTTTTTATTAATGATGTTTTATTTATGAAGGAAGCGTAATTAATTAAAGTTGCTTGAAAAGTCTTTCCTTCTTTTGTTTCTTTCTTCCTCTTTCATCTTCTTCCTTCCTTCCTTTTTCTCTTTCTCCTTTCTTTCTTTCTTCATCTTCTTTCTTTCTTTTGTTTCTTTCTTCCTCCTTTCATCTTCTTCCTTCCTTTTCTCTTTCTCCTTTCTTTGTTTCTTTGTTTCTTTTATTCTTTCCTTCTTTTGTTTCTTTCTTCCTCTTTCATCTTCTTCCTTCCTTCCTTTTTCTCTTTCTCCTTTCTTTCTTTCTTTCTTTCTTTCTTCATCTTCTTTCTTTCTTTCTTTCTTTCTTCCTCCTTTCATCTTCTTCCTTCCTTCCTTTTCTCTTTCTCTTTTCTTTCTTTCTTCCTCCTTTCATCTTATTCCTTCCTTCCTTTTCTCTTTCTCTTTTCTTTCTTTCTTTCTTCCTCCTTTCATCTTCTTCCGTCCTTCCTTTTCTCTTTCTCTTTTCTTTCTTTCTTTCTTTCTTTCTTTCTTTCTTTCTTTCTTTCTTTCTTTCTTTCTTTCTTCATCTTCTTTCTTTCTTTCTTTTGTTTCTTTCTTCCTCTTTCATCTTCTTCCTTCCTTCCTTTTCTCTTTCTCCTTTCTTTGTTTGTTTCTTTCTTTCTTTTATTCTTTCCTTCTTTTGTTTCTTTCTTCCTCTTTCATCTTCTTCCTTCCTTCCCTTTTCTCTTTCTCCTTTCTTTCTTTCTTTCTTTCTTTCTTTCTTTCTTTCTTTCTTTCTTGTTTCTTCCTGAGTTGTGAAAACCTTCAGATTCCTTCTTTTAGAAGAATTATACAATAATATTTACAGTTGTTTACTGAGTAAACTGTGGTGATGATGTCATAGAGACCATGTCCATACGTAGCTACACGTCTGTAACGTGAAGAAGAGGCCGAGGCCGCGTGTTCTTATATAAACCACCAGACCTAAATATGATGAACCACATCAAACAATAACACACACAGTTATATAATTACAGCCTGTGTGTGTGTGTGTGTGTGTGTGTGTGTGTGTGTGTGTGTGTGTGTGCAGCATGTTAAGCTATATGTTGAGATTTTACATGTTAATCTGAGACACAAGTTTTAATCTTGTGATTTATTGTGCAGATAAAAGTAAAAGCTGACTTTATTATTTATCAGTGACATCATCACCATGACGACAACAACAAACAAAACAACTGGACATCAAACAGAAACCTTTGATCTAATTGTTTTCACTTTAGCTCGTTGCTAAAAGGCTAAAAGGCTAACGTCCTGTTTCTGGTTTGAGCAAAAAGAAATATGTGAAAAACCATCATCTCCTCTGACACACACACACACACACACACACACACACACACACACACACACACACACACACACACACACACACGGTCTTAAGCTGTAAAGCTGCTTAGCTTCAGTCTGTCAGGCAACACAACACACTCTGATAAAATGACTGACGATGTCACCTCTACTGACACACACACACACACACGCGCGGCGCTGTGATCTCCCACGCTCCTGAAACGCCACACAGCAGGTGCCGCCATCAGCAAATTAACACCGGCCTCTTTCATTTCTAATAAAACCAAAGCAAAGCAGAGCAAAGCATGCTGGGAAACTGTGTCAAACGACACATGAAGACTCTGCTGCTCCAACGGCCAATCAGATTCCTGCGTTTAACCTCAGGTTGATTCTACAATAATGTAATAATATAATAATGAAGTTATTTAAAGGAAACTGTTACAAACACAGTCCAGAATAAAGGACCAGTCCCCTCTTTATTGTCACAAGGGATGTCACCATTACTTATTTAATCGTAAAGATTCTCAGATGTCGTCACTTTCCAAAAAACATTATGTTGGAAAAACCAGGCAGATGTGGAGGTGAAGGTAAATGTAAGAAACACTGGTCCATTTACATAACGTAAGATACGATTGGTAGGAATTTAAATGTTAGCGTCTCATTTGAAATAAAAAACAAAAAAACAACTTAATAAACTGACAATTAATGATTTTTTCCCCTGGAGGATTAATAACAGGTTATATATGAACAGTAGATACGTACAATATTTAGTGTAAAAATGTGTAATGTAATTATAGGCTGACTGTATTTGATTTTACAAATTAATCTGTTGTGAAATTAATTAATTAATACAGAATCATTGTGATGATCGTAACAACAATCTATAATCGTGATGTCACTAGTTGTGACCGGTGCCTCGGTTTGTTGTGTCTTTGTTGAGATAATAATAATAAATACTAGACAGACAACAACAACAACAACAACAACAACAACAACAACAACAACAGCAGCAGCAGCATCAGTCCTGACGTCGTGCTGCAGCCGTTCACCTCCACCTCAGTCTGAGGTGAAACATCTGTGTGTGTGTCTATGTGTGTGTCTAGGTGTGTGCATGTGTGTGTCTAGGTGTGTGCATGTGTGTGTGTGAGGTTAACTGGGGTCATCAGGCTTAGCGGTGAGTGTCGGCATGTTGACAGTATTAACTGCAGAGGCTTTTAGATTACTTCTGCTCCAACCAGCCGCTGCAGATTGGGATGGATTATGTCTCTACAGCGGAGAGAGTGTGTGTGTGTCTGTGTGTGTGTATGAGTGTGAGTCTGTGTGTGTCTGTGTGTGTGCGTACCTTGACAGGCTCTAGTGTAGCAGAGAAGGCGTCCTGCAGAGCGCAGCAGGCCAACCTCCACATCTCCTCTGTGAAGACTGGACCCACGGTCACCAACACGTACCTACACACACACACACACACACACACACACACACACAAATACACACAGACACACACATTACAACAACATCTCACTGTATTATATTATATAAGATGAAATTATGCACTTGTGTTTGTCTTTGAAATGAAATAAAGACACACAGACTGTGTTTTTTAGAATTTTTTAAACCCCTTTTTTGAGAAATTTTCCACTCTTTTCTAGAAACGTTTAAACAGTTTTTTAAGAAATTGTTCAAATTTTTCCAGAAATTTCTCTACAATGTTTCCAAACATTCAGGCTCTAATTTCAACGTACATCAACTAAAAAAGTAAGATTTGTCAATTTTGGTTTTTGTCATTGAGAAATTTTATCACTTTTTTCAAAAAAACTTTTAATGTTTTAATTAATTAATAATAATTTTTTTAAATAATTTAATAATTAATTTAAAAAAAAAAAAGAAGAGTAATTTTTTTTTGAGAAATTTGACGACTTTTTGGAAAAAATTTACAATTTTTTTTAGAATATTTAATATTTTTTTGGAGACATTTCCAGAAATTTCGCTAAAATGTTTCCAAAAATTCACACCAATGTCCCTAACGTGAACGTACGTCAACTAAAAAAAGTAACATTTTACAGTTTTGTTTTGTTTTTTCATTGAGAAATTTCATCGCTTTTTTCTAAAAACTTTTAATGTTTTTTGTTTTGTTTTTTCAGATATTTTATCTTTTTTTAAACCTTTTTTTGGAGGAAATTTTTACTTTTTTTTTTCTAGAATCTTTAAAACTTTTTTTTTCTGAGAAATTTCCAGAAATTTGGCTAAAATTTTTCCAAAAAAGTAACATTCTACAGTTTTGGGGGTTTTTTTTCATTGAGAAATTTCATTGCTTTTAAAAAAAAACTTTTAATGTTTTTTTATTTTATTTTTTTTTTAGATATTTTATCTTTTTTTTAAATCTTTTTTTTTTTGAGGAAATTTTACAATTTTTTCTAGAATTTTTAAGTTTCCAGAAATTTCGCTAAAATTGTTCCAAAACTTCACACCAATGACTCTAACTTGAACGTACATTGACTAAAATGGTAACGTTCTTCAGTCTCACAACAAATATTTGTGTATTTCTGGTGTTCTTGTCCAATGTGGGTCAGTGGTCTAGTTTGTGTTAATTTAGGATCCTTGATGTAAAAACCCATTTCCAATACTGAAACACTGTTTCCATCTGGACGAAACGCTGAAACAATAAAATACTCATTAAATCTGTATTTGTGTGGACGGACTCTGATGTTCAGGTGTGTGTGTCTGTGTGTGTGTGTGTGTGTGTCTGTCTGTGTGTGTGTGTGTGTGTGTGCGGTCTCACCTGATGCAGGAGCAGCCGACTCTAGAGATCGTCTCGGCCGGTTCCGACACGCAGGCCACGAGCAGCTTGAACAGGTCCTTCAGCATCAGGTTCATCAGACACTCGTAACCGATGTCTGGACACACACACACACGCACACACACACACGCACACAAACACACACACGGTTTAATCTGAGTGATGTCATCAGTGACGCTCCACTTCACAGACAAACAACAACAACAACAACAGCGTGTCGTGTCGTCTCTCACCTGAGTGGATGAAGCTGTTGACGTGCTCCACCACCAGCTCACACGACAGCCCGATGGCGTGTTTGAAGTTCGCCGCCGCCACGTCCCAGTACGAGTGGTTGCCGTGGCTACGCTGCAGCCACAGTGACATCACGGGAAGCAGCAGCTGGATGACGGAGAAGATGGCGAAGCCCGGACCTGGAGGGAGGGAGGGGGGAGGAGTTAACACATCACCTGCTGCTTCCCTGTGAGGTCATGTGACCGCGGTTACCGTGGTTACCTGGGACGGTGGTGACCTCACGCAGCAGAGCGAACAGCAGCTCCAGCGTCGGAGGCTGGTGCTGTCGAGGACAGTCGGACACGGCAGCGGTGAGCTGCTCCAGGAGCAAGATCCAGACCTGGATCAGACCTGAGGACAGAGGAGACAAGGAGGTTAGGGGACAAGGAGACAGAGGAGACAAGGAGGTTAGGGGACAAGGAGACAGAGGAGACAAGGAGGTTAGGGGACAAGGAGACAGAGGAGACAAGGAGACAGGAGATGAAGCGACGGAGGAGACAAGGAGACAAGGTGACAGAGGAGACAAGGAGACGAGGAGACAGAGGAGACAAGGAGACAAGGAGACGAGGTGACAAGGTGACAGAGGAGACAAGGAGACAAGGTGACAGAGGAGACAAGGAGACAAGGAGACGAGGTGACAAGGTGACAGAGGAGACAAGGAGACAAGGAGACAAGGAGGTTAGGGGAGAAGGAGACAAGGAAACAAGGAGACAGGAGATGAAGCGACGGAGGAGACAAGGAGACAAGGAGACAAGGTGACAGAGGAGACAAGGAGACAAGGAGGTTAGGGGAGAAGGAGACAAGGAAACAAGGAGACAGGAGATGAAGCGACGGAGGAGACAAGGAGACAAGGTGACAGAGGAGACAAGGAGACAAGGAGACAAGGTGACAGAGGAGACAAGGAGACAAGGAGACAAGGTGACAGAGGAGACAAGGAGACGAGGTGACAGAGGAGACGAGGTGACAGAGGAGACAAGGAGACAAGGTGACAGAGGAGACAAGGAGACAAGGAGACAGGAGATGAAGTGACAGAGGAGACAAGGAGACAAGGTGACAGAGGAGACAAGGAGACGAGGTGAGGGGACAAGGAGACAGAGGAAACAAGGAGACAGGAGATGAAGCGACAGAGGAGACAAGGAGACAAGGTGACAGAGGAGACAAGGAGACGAGGTGACAGAGGAGACAAGGAGACAGGAGATGAAGTGACAGAGGAGACAAGGAGACAAGGTGACAGAGGAGACAAAGTTTCATCCCTGCATGTTGAACAGACTGGAGACAAGGAGACAAGGTGACAGAGGAGACAAGGAGACGAGGTGAGGGGACAAGGAGACAGAGGAGACAAGGAGGTTAGGGGACAAGGAGACAGAGGAGACAAGGAGACAAGGTGACAGAGGAGACAAGGAGACGAGGTGAGGGGACAAGGAGACAGAGGAGACAAGGAGGTTAGGGGACAAGGAGACAAGGAGACAGAGGAGACAAGGAGACAAGGAGACGAGGTGACAAGGTGACAGAGGAGACAAGGAGACAAGGTGACAGAGGAGACAAGGAGACAAGGAGACGAGGTGACAAGGTGACAGAGGAGACAAGGAGACAAGGTGACAGAGGAGACAAGGAGACAAGGTGACAGAGGAGACAAGGAGACAAGGTGACAGAGGAGACAAGGAGACAGAGGAGACAAGGGGACAAGGTGACAGAGGAGACAAGGAGACGAGGTGACAGAGGAGAAACTGAGACAAAATAAGACAGAGGAAAAGGAATTAAAATGACAGAGAAGAAAGGAGACAAGGTGACAGAGGAAACAAGGTTTTAGACAAGGAGACAGAAAACAAGGTGAAATTTGACAGAGGAAAAGTTTTAGACAAGGTGACAGAAAAAGGAGACAGAAAAAGTTTTACAAATTGACAGAATAGACAAATAGAAAAAAAAGGAGACAAAAAAAAAAGTTTTACAAAGACAGAAGACAAAGATGAAATTTCTCAAAAAAAGTTTTAGCAGACAAAAACAAGGTGACAGAAAAAAGGTTTTAACAAGGTGACAGAGGAACAAGGAAAAGGTGACAGAGGAGACAAGGAGACAGAGGAGACAAAAACAAGGTTTACAGAGGAGACAAGGAGAAAGGTGACAGAGGAGACATTTCTCAAAAAAGTTTTAGGAGAAAAAAAAAGAAAATAAATTTCTCAAAAAAAAGTTTTAGGAATAAAAAAAAAAGTAAAATTCTCAAAAAAACTTTAGGAATTCTAAAAAAAACAAAAAGGTGAAATTTCTCAAAAAAAGTTTCAAAAATTCAAAAAAAAAATTTCTCAGAAAAACTTTTAGGACTTCTCTTGAAAAAAGCAGCTGTCAATCAAAAGTTTTATCAAATTCAAACCGGTACAATTTCTAAAAATATCTTGCAACATACCGACAAAGTAAAAAAAAGTGATGGCGATTTTAACCTACTGACTGATGACTATAGGGGTTATGGTGATGGGACAGTTTGACTAAATGTTGAACTATCCCTTTAAAGTTTCATCCCTGCATGTTGAACCCAGACTGGGGGCGGAGCCAGTCTCACCTGTGAACACTTGCGCAGGTAATCCAGAGCAGGAAGACAGAGGTCAGTGGAGCTGAAACCAGACGATCCACAGTCTCCGAGCTCCTTACACTCCATCTCACCTGCACGCACACACACACACACAGACACACAAACACACACATGTCACATGACCACCTGTAGGAGGCTAGTGATGTCATAGGCTGAGGAACCTGCTGCAGAAAGGAGACGAACCTAAACCTTTGACGAACTTCATCAGACACATGATGTAATCCGTGGCGGCGTTGGCGAACACCTGGATGTTGTCGGTGTTGATGAACGCCTCGAAGACGTCGAACACCGGAGCCTGGGACTTCCCTGGGACACGGGCCGGTCTGGGGCACGCCGCCTGGAGGAGGATGAGGAAAGGTGAATGATGAAAGAAATTTGGGAGTATTTGCTTTGAAGTCACTGCAGAAAGACAGTGTGATGAATAGATTTTAGTCGGGGGGGGTAGGGGGGGGCACTGTGCTCCTGGTGAAACAGTCAGTCTGAAGCTCTGGTGGGTGTTTATGGTCCACTACAGCAGTGGTTCTGAAACTGTTTTTACAAAATAAGACTTCAGGAAAAAAGTGACACAAATTCACAAAAAAAAAAAAAAGTAATTAAAATGTCAAGAAGAAACGGGTAAAAATGTCTTTAGAAAAAGCAAAACTGAAAAAAGTAAAAATTCTATAAAAAAAAAAAGTGGTAACGTTAAAAAAAAAAAAAAGACGTTTTAAAAAATCCTAAAAAAAAAAAGTTTCTCAAAAAAAAAAAAAAAGTGAAATTTCTCAAAAAAAATTTCAAAAAATTCTAAAAAAAAAAGGTGAAGTTTCTCAAAAAAAAATTTTTTAAATTCTAAAAAAAAAACATAAAAAAAAGGGAAATTTCTAAAAAAAAGTTTTAAAAATTCTAAACATAAAAAAAAAGGTGAAATTTCTAAAAAAAAGTTTTAGGAATTATAAAATGAAAAAAAAGTAAATTTCTCAAAAGGTGAAATTTCTCAAAAAAAAGTTTTAGGAGTAAAAAAAAAGTAAAATTTCTAAAAAAAAGTTTTAGGGATTCTAAAAAAACAAAAAGGTGAAATTTCTCAAAAAAAGTTTCAAAAATTCAAAAATAAAAAAATAAAAAAGGGAAATTTCTCAAAAAAAGTTTTAGGAATTCTAAAATAAATAAAAAAAAGTAAAATTTCTCAAAAGGTGAAATTTCTCAAAAAAAGTTTTAGGAAAAAAAAAAAAAATTCTCAAAAAAGTTTTAGGAATTCTAAAAAAACAAAAAGGTGAAATTTCTCAAAAAAAGTTTCAAAAATTCTAAAAAAAAAAAAAGGTGGAATTTCTCAGAAAAACTTTTAGGAATTCTAAAAAAAAGAAAAAAAGGTACGGTTTCTTTAAAAGTTTTACAAATTCTAAACAAAAAAGGTACAATTTCTCAAAAAAAGGTCTAAAAAAAACTAGCAACATAAAAAAAAAGAAAAAGTAAAAGTTCTAGAAAAAAGTGATGGCGATTTTAAACACGGCCACTGACTGATGAGCTGGTCAGACTGTGGAGGTGCTGTGACGAGTGTGTATATGTGTATACAGTATGTGTGTGTGTATATGTGTATATGTGTATATATGTGTGTGCGTGACCGACCCATGGAGTACTCGGCCAGCAGATAATCCTTGGCGTCAGGTTTGCTGCTGTGGACGTTCCTCAGGGCGCTGAACAGCGGCCGCCAGCCCGACTGGATCTGAGGAGAACACATCTCCACCAGCTCGCCGATGGACGTGATGACCTGCAGGGGGCGCCACACGCACACACGCAGAGTTCACACAGCGAGGTGGAGCGAGCTGCAGACAGGATCGAGTCAGAGTGAGAGCTCACCTGGTCCTGAACGTCTTCGTCACACTTCTCCAGCTGCATGATGTGCTCCAACGGCCGGAACAGCGCCTCGTTGAAGTGGAAGTGAGGAAGCTCCGCCCAGCTGGTCAGAACCTCCGTCAGGACGTCGTGGATGAAGGACACGGCCTTCTGGGACACGGGCCGGTCCGTGTGGCACGCCGCCTGGAGACGATACAAACTAACTTTATTTACATTTCTACCAGGGACAAAACACGTTGTTGAAGAGCTGCAGAAAGAGCAGATTATAGATGAATGAAAACAGTGAGGTGATGAGTAGTGATGTCATCAGGTGAGCGGTGACGTCATCACCTCCACCAGGTGCGGCGCCACGGCGTTCCAGGCTCTCATCATGTGCAGCAGCGGGCGGCTGCGGTTCCTGACGATGCGCAGCATGGCCTCGCCCAGACGGAACAGGTGCAGCGCGCTGCGACACTCCAGCGTCGACTTGGGCTCTCCTACGGCAACACGGAGGGACAAGCAGGGTAGAACTCATTATGGGATGTCTCTTCTACTTCTGCTGTGCTTTTATTTTGAAGGGCTGGAGGTGAATCACAGCTGCTACAGATGAAAGCTTCCTGGTTCCTCAGAATGAGTCGTTACAGACACTGAACCGAGGCGTCCTTCTGTTCCCTTCCTCCATCCTTCCTTCCTTCTTTCCTTCCTTCCTTCCTTCCTTCCTTCCTTCCTTCCTTCCTTCCTTCCTTCCTTCCTTCCTTCCTTCCTTCCTTCCTTCCTTCCTTCCTTCCTTCGTCCTTCCTTCTTCTTCCTCCCTCTTTTGATCCAACCAACCCTCCATCTTTCTTTTCTCCCTTTTTCCCTTCAATCTTCCTTCCTAGAACGAATCTGTTCCCACCTTCCATGCCCCCCCTTCTTTCCTCCCATATTTCTCTTTGTCCTTAATTCTTTCCTTCCTTCCCTTTGTCCTTCCTTCCTTCCTTCCATCTGTCTTTCCTTCTTCCTTCCTTCCTTCCCTCCCACCTTCCTTCCTTCCTTCCTTCCTTCTTTCTATCCCTTTATCCTTCCTTCCTTCCTTCTTTCATTCATTCTATCCCTTTATCCATCCTTCCTTCCATCCTTCTGTCCTTCCTTCCTTCTTTCTATCCCTTTATCCATCCTTCCTTCCTTCCTTCCTTCCTTCCTTCCTTCCTTCCTTCCTTCCTTCCTTCCTTCCTTCCTTGCCCCAGGCAGCAGGAGGGTTAAAACTGTCTCCACTGTGTAGTGTGAGGAAGGACGGAGGCTGGTGGTGCATTCAGGTGCAGTCAGACAGACGGCCGTCGGCAAACCAACCGGATGTTGTTTTACTCCTTTACATCACCATGACAACATGGACCACTTGTTTACATAGAGGTTGTTTATCTGTTACTGCAGCGTCTGTTGTCTGTCTGACGTCTGAACGCAGCATCAACAATACACCGCCTCCTACGGACTGTACCTTTAGTGTGTGTGTGTGTGCATGTGTGTGTGTGTGTGTGTGTGCGTGCGTGCGTGTGCGTGTGTGTGTACCCGGCATGGCCAGTGAATAGTCTCCCGTCTCCGTCACAGAGTCAAACAGCTGAGACTGAGACGCCTTCCTCAGCTGGTCCAGGAACCCGATCAGACCCACCAGGTTCAGCTTGGTGGCGGCTTCCTCAAACAGCCTGACACACACACACACACAACCACACACACACACACACACACAACCACAGACACACACACACACACACACACACACACACAGTGACATCAGATCATCACAGATTTCATATTAAAAGCTTCAGAACATTTTCCCTTAAAGAACAAGCAGCTCAGGACGGTATTGTCCTCTAAGCCCAGGGTGTGTGTGTCTGTGTGTGTGTGTGTGTGTCTGTGTGTGTGTGTGTGTGTGTTTACTATGTGTTGGCAGCTCTCTCTGTGTTCAGTCCATCTGCTCCAAAAGATCAGAGGGAACTGGTTTTTATTTGCTCCTAAAAGCAGCAGCAGAGCAGGGCAGGGGGGGGGATGAGGGGGGGGGGGGGGGGCTAGAGGGGAGGGGGGGGTTACATAAGAGATGATCCGCACTAAACACACACTAAACACACACACACATTTACTGAGGCTGTGTGAGGCTTCACTAGAAACTCAGCTGTCTTTAATACATGTTGTTATATGAATATATGTATATGAACATATTTACAGCAACAGAAAAATGATTCAGTTCCAGTTTTTGTCATTAAACACCGACACAAACACAACTCCTTCAGCTGAACCAACTGTTATAAAAACATCATCATCATCACTGAGTTGTTGTGTTGTTTAGGAACAAATATCAACATGTTTTATCAACATGTTTTATTTGCATCATTATTATTATTATTCAAGGTCTAAACAGACTTTTTAAAAGCTCTAAATGACAATGTTTTTATTTCAGATTTGAGAGAAATGTTGTCGGTGGTTTGATTTTACTGAACGTGTTTTCATTGTTATTGTTGCCTTTTGTTTTTATGAAGTGTAATATATAATCTACATGTTCTTATAAACACATAAACAAATAAAATACTCAACCTTTTGTTTCCATCTTAGATCAGTTCACCTGAACGACGTGTGAATAAAGTCACGTATCGTCTGTCTGGGTTAAAGTGAAAATAAAGTTGTTAACAAGTGTTTTTTTTACTCATATCCAAAACTTTAAACAGTAAAACTAGAGGAAGTGATCTTATTGAAGTGGCTTCACATATAAATATATAAATATAAATATTTATCTATATATATATTATAATAACCTCGTCTACATGAGCACATTTACATGTTATTATAAGAACTATTTCACTAACAGCAGCTTCACTCTGAGCTCTGAGCTGCTGTCGCCCCCTGCTGGTCGTTACACACACTCCTCCTGTCTGTGTCTGTGTCTGTGTGTGTGTGTGTGTCTGTGTGTGAGAGAAATGTGAGTATTTGCTTTGCACGTCACCATACAGTGTGCGCCCCTAGATTTTAGTCGGGGGGGGGGGTGCTTTAAAATTGTCATTAAAAAATGTCAAGAAGAGACTGGTGGGTGTTTATTAGAAAAAGTGGTTCTGAAACTGTTTTTACAAAATAAGACTTTAAAAAATTGTCATTAAAAAATGTCAAGAAGAAACTGATAAAAAATTCTTTAGAAAAAGCAAAACTGAAAAAAGTAAAAATTCTATAAAAAAGTGGTAACGTTTAAAAAAAAAAAAGAAGTTTTAAAAAATCAAAAAAAAAAAAGGTGAAATTTCTCAAAAAAAGTTTTAGGGAAAAAAAGGTGAAGTTTCTCAAAAAAAAAGAAAAAAAAGTGAAATTTCTCAAAAAAAAGTTTTAAAAATTCTAAAAAAAAAAAAAGAAAGTGAAATTTATCAAAAAAAGTTTTAGGAATTAAAAAAAAAAAAAAGGTTTAGTTTCTCAATTTTTTAAAAAAAAAAATTCTAAAAAAAAAAAAAGAGTTTTAGGAATTATAAAATGAAAAAAAAAATTAATTTCTCAAAAGGTGAAATTTCTCAAAAAAAAGTTTTAGGAATTCTAAAAAAACAAAAAGGTGAAATTCTCAAAAAAAGTTTCAAAAATTCTAAAAAAAAAAAAAAGGAAATTTCTCAAAAAAGTTTTAGGAATTCTAAAATTAAAAAAAAAAAGTAAAATTTCTCAAAAGGTGAAATTTCTCAAAAAAAAGTTTTAGGAATAAAAAAAAAAAGGTGAAATTTCTCAAAAAAAAGTTTCAAAAATTCTAAAAAAAGAAAAAAAGGTACGGTTTCTTTAAAAGTTTTACAAATTCTAAACAAAAAAAGGTACAATTTCTCAAAAAACGGTTTAAAATTTCTAAAAAAAACTAGCAACATTAAAAAAAAAAGAAAGTTTCTAGAAAAAAGCTGGTCAGACTGACTGATGAGCTGGTCAGACTGTGGAGGTGCTGTGACGTGTGTGTATATGTGTATATGTGTATATGTGTGTGTGTGTGCGTGCTCCCACCTGTCGGCCTGCGTGGACAGCGTGCACACGGCCTTGGCGGCGCTGCTGCCCGTCATCAGGCTGCAGCTCCTCATGTCGTGGCCCCGCCCCCCCCTCCCCCGCTCCTTCAGCAGCTCCTGGATGGACAGAGGCTGGATGACCGGCTGACTCAGGACCAGCTCCGAGGTCTGGTCCGGCCCGGACTCGCAGCTCAGCTCCAGACCCAGGTCCACGCCGGCCGCCGCCGCCGCAGCCGCCGCCGCCTCTCTGCCCCCGCCCCCGCCGCCGCCGCCGCGCTGCGTGATGGTGGTGAGAGACGACTGGAGAGGCTGACTGAAGCCGTCACTGAAGTGAGTGTGTTCCAACGTACTGATGTACTCCGTCACCCTGGGAGACAGAGAGAAGACGCTAAATATTATAACGTGTTATTCTTAACGGAGAGGTTCTAGCTTCTGATTGGCCGACGGTTTCCTACAGCGATCCAATAGAAACAGAGCAGATTTCAGAATAAAACACCCAGAGAAACTAAATCCTGCAAAGCTGTTGGATGGTGCATCCAGGTGGTGAGGGGGTGGGGCTTAGCTGTGACATCACAAAGTGACAGGCTGTGTGTGTGTGTGTGTGTGTGTGTGTGTGTGTGTGTGTGTGTGTGTGTGTGTGTGTGTGTGTGTGTGTGTGTGTGTTACCGGAACACGTGCGGCCAGCAGTTGTGGTTGTGGCTGCCCATCTCCAGCCCCACGTTCAGGATGGCGTCCATACACAGGACGTGAGCCGTGTGCAGACGAACCCCCTGAGGACGACCAATCAGCTCCAGGCGCTGCTCCACACGCTGCTTCACTGCACGCACACACACACACACACACACTTAATGAATTTAAGAGTGATGGGAATAACGGCGTTTCAAAACAACAGCGTTACTAACGGCGCTACTTCCTGTGAGGGAAACCAAGAAATCCCATAATGAGCCTCCGTAGCGTAGCTCTGAGCAGCTCACGGCTCTGCTCCGCCGTTCTAAAAATAGCTTGCACCAACAATTAAAGGTAACGAACCTACTGCTATGACTATAGGGATTATGGTGATGGGACAGTTTGACTAAATGTTGAACTATCCCTTTAAGTAACGCAATAGTTACTTAGGTCATTTCATAATGTAGTAATCCAGTTACTAACTCAGTTACTTTTGGGGTGAAAGTAACTAGTAACTTTAACTAATCCATTTTAGCAGTAACGTGTGTGATGTTGTGACTGTTGTGTACCTTGTGCGATGGCGTCTCCCGTCTCCATGGCGTCCTTCTCCTCCTTCTCCTCCTGGACACACGAAGCCGCCGCCATCTGCGCCAACGCCGACGCACAGTTCGCCGCCACGCCTGTTTCACACACACACACACACACACACACACACACACACACACACACACACACACACACACACACATGTTGATCAGACTTCCTCCAGGTGTGTGTGTGTGTGTGTGTGTGTGTGCGTGTGTGTGTGTGTGTGTGTGTGTGCGTGCGTGCGGTACCCAGGGCGCAGCTGAGCGCCGCCGCCTTGCGCAGGCCGTCCAGGCTCAGACAGATGGTGTCTCTCTCCCTCTGGCTCTGCTCCTTCGTTCCCTCCGGCGTTCCCAGGATGAAGCTCAGGCCGCGGGAGCTTCCCGCCATGCGGCCGGTCAGCGGCGTGGACAGCACGTCCATCAGGTTGGCCCACACGCCCGTCAGGATGAACCGGGAGAACGCCGCGCCTGAGGGGCACAGAGGGAGGGAGGTGCTGGTTACCATGGTGATCCATCCTCCATCTCTTTCTCTGATTGGTTCAGAGCTTTGATGTTTATATGATTGACAGGTGGAGATGAAATGAGATTTGTTTCTGCTCATGTGATTATTGATTATTGATTGTGTCGTGATCGGGTCACACTTTAATACTGTTGAGACGTCCAGTCCAGTGGTTCTGAAAACTTTGTTAAAATTTCGGACAAAATGAATAACGTTAAAAAGTTTCGGTCATTGGTGGGAATTTTTGGAAAGATTTTAGTGGAATTTCTCAAAAAAAAAAAAAAAAAAATTGAAGAAAAAGTGGTAACAATTCTCAAAAAATAAAAATGTAGAAAAAAGTGGTAAAATTTCTAAAAAAAACTGTTTAAAAAATTGAAAAAAAAAAATCTAAAAAGTTCCAGAAAAAAGTTGTACAATTTCTCAAATTTTTTTAAATTGTAGAAAGAAAAAATGGTAGAATTTCAAAACAAAAAAAAGTTATAAACTTTCTATAAAAAAAGACACTTAAAAGAAGAGAATGAGGAAAAAAGGTAAAATATCTAAAAATAAAATAAAATAAAAAAAACATTAAAAGTTTTTAGAATAAGTGTAAACATTTCTCAATTAAAAAACAAAATTAAGCAAAAAGTGAAGTATGATAAAATTTTGAGTGAACTATTCTTTGAAGTAGTTTTACTTTGCATCAATGTAGAAACTACTCATATTGAAGTTTCAATATTATTATTATTCATTATTGATTGTGTATTGATCGTGTTGTGATCGGGTCATACTTTAATACTGTTGAGACGTCCAGTCCAGTGGTTCTGAAAACTTTGTTACAAATTAGACCACAGACCCCCATCGGACAAAATGAATAACGTTACCTTCTTTGTCGATGTACGTTCAAGTTTCAGTCATTGGTGTGAATTTCTGGAAAGATTTTAGCGGAATTTCTCAGAAAAAAAAAAAAAGTTTTAAAAATTCTAGAAAAAAAATTGGTAGAATTTCTAAAAAAAAAAAAGTTTAAAATTTCTAGAAAAAAATGGTAGAATTTCTAAAAAAAAGTTATAAACTTTCTATAAAAAAAGACACTTAAAAGAAGAGAATGAGAAAAAAAGGTAAAATATCTAAAAATAAAATAAAAAAAACATTAAAAGTTTTTAGAATAAGTGTAAACATTTCTCAATTAAAAAACAAAATTAAGCAAAAAGTGAAGTATGATAAAATTTTGAGTGAACTACTCTTTTAAGTAGTTTTACTTTGCATCAATGTAGAAACTACTCATATTGAAGTTTCAATAACATTTTTTTTTACTTTTTCAAAACGGGCAAAAATATCCATGAGAAAACACATTTGGGTCCCTGACTGACGGCGGCCATATTGGACTTTAATACTGAGGCCTGTTGAGACGTCCAGTCCAGTGGTTCTGAAAACTTGGTTACAAATTAGACCACAGACCCCCATCGGACAAAATGAATAACGTTACCTTCTTAGTCGATGTACGTTCAAGTTTCGGTCATTGGTGTGAATTTTTGGAAAGATTTTAGTGGAATTTCTCAACAACAAAAAAAAAGTTTTAAAAATTCTAGAAAAAAAATTGGTAGAATTTCTAAAAAAAAAAAAAGTTTAAAATTTTTTAGAGAAAAATTGGTAGAATTTCTAAAAAAAAAAAGTTTAAAATTTTCTAGAAAAAAATGGTAGAATTTCAAAACAAAAAAAGTTATAAACTTTCTATAAAAAAAGACACTTAAAAGAAGAGAATGAGAAAAAAAGGTAAAATATCTCAAATAAATAAATAAATAAAAAAACATTAAAAGTTTTTCGAATAAGTGATAACATTTCTCAATTAAAAAACAAAATTAAGCAAAAAGTGAAAAGTGATAAAATTTTGAGTGAACTTTGCAGAAACTACTCATATTGAAGTTTCAATAACATTTTTTACTTTTTCAAAACGGGCAAAAATATCCATGAGAAAACACATTTGGGTCCCTGACTGACGGCGGCCATGTTGGATGTCCCCAGTGAAGACAGCGGCCATATTGGATGTCCCAGTGAAGACGGCGGCCATATTGGATGTCCCGGTGGAGCTCCTGCTGGTGCATACATCACTACTACACCCTGGTGGTTTGTCTGATCATTGCTCGTATCTGATTGGACTTAGGGTTACTGGAGGTGAAATGGAAACGCTCCTAGTGGCGTCAGAGAGACGCTGCAGCAGCGATGGCGCCCACTGACGGCGCCCACTGACCTGCCATCACCGTGTCTCCTGCGGCCTTGCTGCAGCTCAGCTGTGATTGGCTGGACGCCCTGCGGATCAGCTGCCCGCCGATCGCACTGCTGCCCAGACCGTCGATATCTGAGAGATAGAGGTGCGGGGGGGGGGGGGTCAGGTTGTTTCCACAGCAACAGCGTCTCCATCCAGGTGTGTGTGTGTGTGTGTGTGTGTGTGTACCTGTGAGCATGGTGATGAGCGGCAGCCCGTGGTCGTCCGGCGAGCCCCAGTACCCGGCCTCGGCCAGCAGGTTGCGCTCCAGCACCTGGTGGTACAGCTCCTCGATCCAGGCCTGAGACAGAACCACCAGCACGCCGCTGCTCTGCACCAGCTGCACAAAGTGCTTCTGCAACGCACACACACACACACACAAACCAAAACACAACTCATTACATCATATTTACAGGATTAAAGGTTTCATTCACCACATTTTTGAGGGTTTTATTGGAGGGGGGGGGCGGCGGTGCTCACCAGGCTGAGGTTGGGCGCCAGCGTGCGGCGGCGGTAGTAGTCGCAGCAGCAGAGCTTGAGGTTGAGCAGCAGAGCGTAGTAGGAGACCAGGTAGAGGCCGTCGCCGTTCATCAGAGACTGGCAGCTCAGCGTGTCGCCCGCCTTGAAGCCCGGCGAGTGGATCCCACCTGGACACAGAGAGGAGGGGGGGGGTCTGCTAAATGTCTGCGTGTGAGGCGTTCAGGAGACATCTGTAAACTGGATTAGCTGGAAGTTACATCCTATATATCAATATTCTACATGTGAGGCGTTCAGTGACCATCTGCAATGTGTGTTGTTTGCTTAAAGTCTGTATGCGATGCATTCAGGAGACATCTGTAAATCGGAGCATCTACAATACCCTGAATGTGATGCATTCAGGAGACATCTGTAAATTGGAGCATCTACAATACCCTGAATGTGATGCATTCAGGAGACATCTGTAAATCGGAGCATCTACAATACCCTGAATGTGATGCATTCAGGAGACATCTGTAAATCGGAACATCTACAATACCCTGAATGTGATGCATTCAGGAGACATCTGTAAATCGGAGCATCTACAATACCCTGAATGTGAGGCGTTCAGGAGACATCTGTAAACTGGATTAGCCGGAAGTTGCATCCTATATATCAATGTTCTGCATGTGAGGCGTTCAGGGACCATGTGAATTGTGAGTGTGTTTACTCAGTTGTTCAAACAGTGACGGTTTCACTTTCAGAGGATCACGCTGCCCTCCGCAAACATCCTGTTTGTTTAACTCAACGACACACACACAGACACACACAGACACACACAGACACACACTGACACACACTGACCGGCCTGCAGTCCGGAGCAGAAGTTGGAGGAGAAGTTCTGCAGCGACAGGTCGACCTCGGTGGTGCTGTTGAGTCCCAGCAGCCGGGGCAGCAGCGCCGCCAGCGCCTGGACGAAGAGGCGTGCGCTCTGCTGGTCGGCCTCCTGGTGGCGCAGCAGCTTCAGCGACATGGCGGCGTTGCGGAGGCAGCGGTGACCCGGGCAGTCGCGCGGCGTCTGCTGCTCCTCGTCGGCCAGGGACACGTTGTCGGAGCCGATGTCGGACACGTCGGAGCGGCCCGAGTCCTTCTCTGCCGCCATGGAGTACTGGTCGCAGGAATCGAACTCTGTGCGCGACAGGTCCTGCTCCTCCATACTGGACAGGGAGAGGCAGAAGGTCAAAGGTCAAGGAGCTGACACACTAACGCAGTGGTCCTGAAACTTCTTTACATCAAGGACTCAAATTAGACCACGGACTCCCATTGGACAAAAACACCAGAAATACACAAATATTTGTTCTGAGAATGAAGAACGTTACTGTCGTAGTAAATGTACGTTCAAATTAGGACCAATGGCGTGAATTTCTGGACAAAACTTTAGTGAAGTTCCTTGAATAAAAGTGGGATTTCCTAAAAAGAAAGTTGAAAAATTGTAAAAATAAATAAATAAAAATAATAATACTGTAAGATGAATTTTATTTTTATTATAAGTAAGTTGTGTCATATTAGAATGTTATAAGGTGGAATAATCTGGTTGCCCTTAGAGATAGAATGTTCGTGTTTTATGTGAGTTGAGGAGCAGTGGAGAGTAGGAGAAGTTGTGTTTTGGTCTGGTTGGAAAATAAAATTTCCCGTGCTTTCCTTATCTACAAACGTTTTCAGCGTTACACTGGTGGCAAAAAGTGTAAAAAGAAAAATTAGTGTTTTTCAACTGAAATATCTTTCAGCAGTGACAGAGATCGGTGTACTGATGAAAAATTAATTTCTCTGCTTTCTGTTTATTCTGTGAAAAAGAGTGTAATAAAATTTCGAGAAAGAGATTCTAAAAAAAGTTTCTCTTTAAAAAAGTTTTTTAAAAATGTAAAAAAGAAAATTGGTGTGAAATTTATATTTAAAAAAAATTCTAGAAAAAAGTGACAAAATTTCAAAGTTTTAAAATTCTAGAAAAAAGTGGTAAAATTTCAAGAAAAAGTTTTAAAATTC
>CM064892.1:848000-880500 GCA_030347415.2 Decapterus maruadsi
CCCCCTCATACCTAGACTGAGTCTGTCTGAGAGCCGGTCCCGGTCTGGAGCCCCCGTGTAGCCGTGGTGGGAGGCGATGGTTTTGTCGTTGACGGGGTTTCCCATGATCGCCACGAGCGACGGGCACAGCTGCTTCCTGAGGGGGCGGGGCCACACGGAGCGCAGGTGACATCACGTATTTATAAATAACATAAATGATCAATTAACAAAACCTGGAGCCTGAGTTTCAAAAACATCTCATCCATGACTCAGTGACACAAATAACACATCTGATGTTTTATTTTGGCGGGGTGTCGAAGCAGGAAGTTGGTCTCACCACACGAGGTCGGTGAAGCCTCTGGACAGGTGCATTGTGGGAGGACAGCTGCTGAGCATGGACAGGATACACTCCAGGTAGAGCAGCTGCAGCAGCTGGTTCTCACTGAGGAGAAGCACGTCGTCATAGTGAGTGTGTGTGTGTGAGTGGTATCCATGGAGACAGACAGGTGATGATTGACAGGCAGATGTCAGGTGTTACCTGTCGACCGACTCCAGCTTCTCACAGAAAACCGTCAGAACCGTCACCACGTCCTCACACAGAGCCTGGCTGGTGGGGGACACGTCTGCACACACACACACACACACACACACACAGATCAGTGACTGACAGAATGATGATGATGAAGATAATGATGAAGATGATGATGAAGAAGAAGACGATGAAGAAGACGTACCTTTCCTCTGCTGTGGCAGGGCCGTCACCTCTTCTCCATCTGGACCCTGTGGACGTGTCATCAGGAAATATATCATATTAAAGGGACAGTTCAACATTTAGTCAAACTGTCCCATCACCATAACCCCTATAGTCACAGCAGTAGGTTCGTTACCTTTAATTGTCGGTGCAAGCTGTTTTTAGAACGGCGGAGCAGAGCCGTGAGCTGCTCAGAGCTACGCTACGGAGGCTCATGGGATTTCTTGGTTTCCCTCATCAAACTCATCAAATACACAATCCAACAACTCCACAACGCTCTGGTGGACAAGTTGTGACCTGCACATTCACCACGCTATGAGATAATAACACAACGTTACCACACAGAGTTGTTTTAGAGGGAAATACAGAGACTGTTGATGAACAACTGTCCCTGAAGGCAACGTGCATCAGAGGTTTTGCATGAATTTCCCTCTAAACCAACTCTGTGTGGTAACGTTGTGTTATTATCTCATAGCGTGGTGAATGTGCAGGTCACAACTTGTCCACCAGAGCGTTGTGGAGTTGTTGGATTGTGTATTTGATGAGTTTGATGAGGGAAACCAAGACATCCCATAATGAGCCTCCGTAGCGTAGCTCTGAGCAGCTCACGGCTCTGCTCCGCCGTTCTAAAAATAGCTTGCACCGACAATTAAAGGTAACGAACCTACTGCTATGACTATAGGGGTTATGGCAATGGGCCAATTTGCCAAAATGTTGAACTATCCCTTTAAACATGTATGAATATTAAAACTGGTGAGATGAAGTGAGATGCAGCGATGTGAAGTGTTTGGATTCATGATGAACCTGATGTGTTTGTTGTTGTTCTGTTTTCATATCACCATCACCATAACCCATAGGGGTTAACAGTTTGACTAAATGTTGAACTGTCCCTTTAACTAAAACACTAATAATATCAGAATGATCATGAATTGTAAACTTTAGTTCAAAGTAAATTAAATCTAGATGAATTGTGTCTCCTGGACCTCCTGTCGGTGTCGGAGCTGCAGCGTCAGGTCTCCCAGGATCTGGCTGAGCGTCGCCCTGACGGCCGTGTTGATGCTGCGCAGGTGACAGCTGCTCACGTACGTCTGGATACACACCTGCACACACACACATTAACACACACACATTAACACAGCCGTTAGTGTGTGTGTGTGTGGGTCTGGAGACTGAAGACCAACTATCAGGAAGGTTCATCTCAGGTTTCCATGGTGTCACTGGTTACCACGGTGACAAGACTGAGGAGAGGGCGGGGCGGGAGGATGTGTTGTCATGGAGTCGGACATCTTCCAGACAGATTAGAGGATAACACACACACACACACACACACACACACACACAGACACACACTGTTCACTTCACTTCCTCGTTCTTCTTCTTGGCTCCAATGAAACTAAACCTAGAAAAACCAGCTTCAGCGTCAACAGGAAGTGAACATCAAAGTTTAACATTAACAATATCTTTTTAAACTATCTATTAACATGTGCATAGTGTCTGCATGTGTGTGTGTGTGTGTGTGTGTGTGTGTGAGCGACTGCTGCAGTATTTAAATGTTTTATTTGTCTGCCTTTCTTTCATAACCCTAACTAAGAGCTATGCCAATTTCACTTTAAGTTTTTTCAGCTTCAAATTTGGGATAGGTGCAGTAAAGGGTTAAAAATAAACCCCATGAGACATTTTTTCATCCTGGTACCTGTCAGAGTCTTAAAGTAGACACTTGAAAGATTAAGAAAAATCTCAAAATGTTTTCATTCAGTGCACATGATTTTGGTATAGGGGAAAATATACGTAAGATTTTAGAATTTTCAGCTAATTTTTGATATTTTTGCCCCAAAATCAAGTCAGGGCGTGTTAAAAACTTAAAAGTAACTATTCTATTGAATTCCTTGGCCCAAAATTGTGTAGAAAAATGTGTTAATTTCTCTCTGTGAGTTGTTTACTTCAAGATCTATGCCAATTTCACTTTAAGTTTTTTCAGCTTCAAATTTGGGATAGGTGCAGTAAAGGGTTAAAAATATACACAATGAGACATTTTTTCATCCTGGTACCTGTCAGAGTCTTAAAGTAGACACTTTAAAGATTAAGAAAAAACAGGTGGGGAAAAAAAATCCACGATGTGCTCGTGAACCCCTGTTTCCAACTAGACTAAACCTTACGCGAGAAGAACTCCTACATTTCGTTGTTTATTCCTGTGATACAATGACAATAAAAACAATCTGGATCTTGATCTTGATCACGTAACTAAATATGTAAATAAATATATCAACTATCTGCATGAGAAGAGGAGGAGGAGCTTTAACAGTCATAAAGCTTTAAACTAGAGCTGCCCCCAGACAGTCGACCAAAACATCATTGGTCGATTGGTCGCAGGAAAAAAACCACACATTTGGAGCCGTGTCTTGAACTGTACAGGGCTTTTAATTTGAAGGAAGTCGTGAAATTAAGAAAGAACATCTTTGTTCTTGTTCTTTAACCCAGTTTAAAGGGTTAAAGTTGAAGTTTTGGTGCCACAGAATTAAACTTAATGTTAGTTAAAGTAAAAAAAAACGAATCAAAATTTGCCAAAATGTTGAACTATCCCTTTAAAGCTGAACCTTCACAGAGACACGACAGCGTTAAACAGCTGAAACTCAATAAACCTCAGAGCTGCATTAACGCTCTGTCTGTACAGGACGCTGCTGATGATGTCACATGATTTATTTATCACACACACAGACACACAGACACACACACACCAGATGGCCCCGCGGCACCGAGCCATTAACAACATGTTGACCAGGTTTTTATGAGCTGTTAATGGACCTGATTTATTAAAGCTCCACAGGCTGAAGGAGGAGGATGACACTTCCTGAACTTTGTGATGTCACAACTGAACATCGCATCTTAATTATTAAAACTCTGCATGTTTCTGTGTTTTATTTTGAAGGGCTGATCCAGGAGAATCTCAGTGTCGTTTTCCATCTCCTCTCTCTTCCTGCTTCTCTCTGGATCTCTGGTGACAACAGGTCGGTGTCGGCCAATCAGAAGAGAGGAGGCGGCTCTGAGCCTCTCCTCTGATTGGCTGGCTGTTTTCTAAAGTGATCTGATGGGTGGGGCTTAGTTGTGACATCACAAAGTGACAGGAAGTCTGTATTCCTTCTTCCTCTTTCTTCCTTCCCTCTGTTCCTTCCTTCTTTCCTATTTACTTCCTTTTCTCCTCCTTTTCTCCCTCCTCCCTTCCTCACTACCTTCCCCTCCTCCTTCTTCTGTCCTGTCCTTCCCTTTTCCATCCTTTGTCCAATATAGAACTTAGAGCTACTTTATAATCACACATGGACATCTACCTTTATTTTGAAGGAGCTTTAACACAAACATCTACCTTTATTTTGAAGGAGCTTTAACACAAACATCTACTTTTATTTTGAAGGAGCTTTAACACAAACATCTACTTTTATTTTGAAGGAGCTTTAACACAAACATCTACCTTTATTTTGAAGGAGCTTTAACACAAACATCTACTTTTATTCTGAAGGAGCTTTAACACAAACATCTACCTTTATTTTGAAGGAGCTTTAACACAAACATCTACCTTTATTTTGAAGGAGCTTTAACACAAACATCTACCTTTGTTGTGAAGGAGCTTTAACACAAACATCTACCTTTATTTTGAAGGAGCTTTAACACAAACATCTACCTTTATTTTGAAGGAGCTTTAACACAAACATCTACCTTTATTCTGAAGGAGCTTTAACACAAACATCTACCTTTATTTTGAAGGAGCTTTAACACAAACATCTACCTTTATTCTGAAGGAGCTTTAACACAAACATCTACCTTTATTTTGAAGGAGCTTTAACACAAACATCTACCTTTATTTTGAAGGAGCTTTAACACAAACATCTACCTTTATTCTGAAGGAGCTTTAACACAAACATCTACCTTTATTTTGAAGGAGCTTTAACACAAACATCTACCTTTATTCTGAAGGAGCTTTAACACAAACATCTACTTTTATTTTGAAGGAGCTTTAACACAAACATCTACCTTTATTTTGAAGGAGCTTTAACACAAACATCTACCTTTATTTTGAAGGAGCTTTAACACAAACATCTACCTTTATTTTGAAGGAGCTTTAACACAAACATCTACCTTTATTTTGAAGGAGCTTTAACACAAACATCTAAAACATCTACCTTTATTTTGAAGGAGCTTTAACACAAACATCTACCTTTATTTTGAAGGAGCTTTAACACAAACATCTACCTTTATTCTGAAGGAGCTTTAACACAAACATCTACCTTTATTTTGAAGGAGCTTTAACACAAACATCTACCTTTATTTTGAAGGAGCTTTAACACAAACATCTACCTTTATTCTGAAGGAGCTTTAACACAAACATCTACCTTTATTTTGAAGGAGCTTTAACACAAACATCTACCTTTATTTTGAAGGAGCTTTAACACAAACATCTACCTTTATTTTGAAGGAGCTTTAACACAAACATCTACCTTTATTTTGAAGGAGCTTTAACACAAACATCTACCTTTATTTTGAAGGAGCTTTAACACAAACATCTACCTTTATTTTGAAGGAGCTTTAACACAAACATCTACCTTTATTTTGAAGGAGCTTTAACACAAACATCTACCTTTATTTTGAAGGAGCTTTAACACAAACATCTACCTTTATTTTGAAGGAGCTTTAACACAAACATCTACTTTAAGGACACAAACATCTACCTTTATTTTGAAGGAGCTTTAACATTCTGAAACTTTAACACAAACATCTACCTTTATTCTGAAGGATTTAACACAAACATCTACCTTTATTCAAGGAGCTTTAACACAAACATCTACCTTTATTTTGAAGGAGCTTTAACACAAACATCTACCTTTATTTTGAAGGAGCTTTAACACAAACATCTACCTTTATTCTGAAGGTCTTTAACACAAACATCTACCTTTATTCTGAAGGACCTTTAACACAAACATCTACCTTTATTCTGAAGGAGCTTTAACACAAACATCTACCTTTATTCTGAAGGAGCTTTAACACAAACATCTACCTTTATTTGAAGGTCTTTAACACAAACATCTACCTTTATTTTGAAGGAGCTTTAACACAAACATCTCCAACATTTGAAGGAGCTTTAACACAAACATGTACTTTTATTCTGAAGGAGCTTTAACACAAACATCTACCTTTATTTTGAAGGAGCTTTAACACAAACATCTACCTTTATTTTGAAGGAGCTTTAACACAAACATCTACCTTTATTTTGAAGGAGCTTTAACACAATCATCTACTTTACTTTTGTTGTTTTGAAGGAGCTTTAACACAAACATCCCTTTGAAGGAGCTTTAACACAAACATCTACCTTTATTTTGAAGGAGCTTTAACACAAACATCTACCTTTATTTTGAAGGAGCTTTAACACAAACATCTACCTTTATTTTGAAGGAGCTTTAACACAAACATCTACCTTTATTTTGAAGGAGCTTTAACACAAACATCTACCTTTATTCTGAAGGAGCTTTAACACAGACATCTACCTTTATTTTGAAGGAGCTTGAACACAAACATCTACCTTTATTTTGAAAGAGCTTGAACAGAAACAGGTGTCGTTACCTCGGCGATCCTCAGGATGGAGTCTCCATTGATGTCAAAGTTTGGTGAGTATGTGATGCAGAGCAGGACCTGCAGACGGGAGACAGGAAGACAGACGGTGAGCTGGAGGTCTGGACTGGTCCTGGACCTGGTCCTGGTCCTGGTCCTGGACCTGGTCCTGGTCCTGGTCCTGGACCTGGTCCTGGTCCTGGTCCTGGTCTCACCTTCATCACCTCCACCTGCAGGTCTTCGTGCAGGGACGGAGTGACTCTGACGGCCTCCAACATCTGGCTGAGCAGCTGCTTCTCCAGGACCTCCACCTCCACGCTGGCCCCGCCCACAAACCGCTCCTCGCACAGCAGCTTCTGATGGACAGACAGAGAGGGAGGTTCCTTTCTGTCTTTCTTTCTTTCTTTCTTTCTTTCTTTCTTTCTTTCTTTCTTTCTTTCTTTCTTTCTTTCTTTCTTTCTTTATTTCATTACTGTTGTTGTTGTTGTTGTCATCCATTACCTCATCCCAGTCATCCATCCATCTGTCCCAGTTTCCATCCTTCTGGACTCCATCCATCTGCAGCCATCATCCATCTATCATCCATCCCTGAAACACAACGACAACAACGGGTCATCATCCATCCTTCTATCATCCATCCTTCTATCATCCATCCATCCATCCTTCTATCATTCATCTATCATCCATCCTTCTATCATCCGTCCTTCTATCATCCATTCATCCATCTATATACATCATCCATCCACCCATCCATCATCCGTCTACACATCAACCATCCTTCTATCATCCATCCATCATCCATCCATCCATCCTTCCATCATCCATCTATCATCCATCCATCCATCATCCATCCATTCATCCTTCTATCATCCATCCATCCATATACATCATCCATCCATCCATCATCCATCCATTCATCCATCCATCATCCATCCATCCATCCTTCTATCATCCATCATCCATCCATCCATCCTCCTATCATCCATCTCTCCATCCATCCATCCATCCTTCCATCATCCATCTATCATCCATCCATCCATCATCCATCCATTCATCCTTCTATCATCCATCCATCCATCCTTCTATCATCCATCATCCATCCATCTATATACATCATCCATCCATCCATCCATCCTAGGGGTTGTGTGATGATCCAGGACCAGAGGGATATAAGGAGAAAGGAAGAAGAAGAGGAGGAAGATTTGGACTAGGAAGAAGAAGAAGAAGAAGAAGAAGAAGAAGAGGATGAGGATGAGGAGGTGAAGGAAGAGTCTCTGCTCCTCAGGGCAGAGTTTACAGCTCCTATTACTTTCAGTCAGCTGAGTCTCACTCGTCTTCATCATGTCACGACTTCACAACGTGTCAAACGGCGGCTGAGGCGTCGTCACGCCGTCACGCCGTCACGCCATCCGAGCTTTTGAAACCACGGCAACCACGGCGTGTCAGTGAACGCGCCACCGGCCTCAGGACAACATCACTTGTCGTGTCAATCTTCCTGGCTGTCGTCCAATCACAGCCCTCGATTCAGCCTGAGTGCTGTGACATCATCACTCTGACATCATCATCAATATCTCATCCAATCACGTCTCATAAAACAACAGACGTTAATGGATGAATCTTTAATGAGATGAGATGAGCTGCTCCTTCACCTCATCAACTTCCTTCTTCCTTTCTTCCTTTCTTTCTTTCTTTCTTTCTTTCTTTCTTTCTTTCTTTCTTTCTTTCTTTCTTTCTTTCTTTCTTCCTTCCTCTCCATCCCTTTTCTTTCTCTTTTTTCTTTCTCTCTTTCCTTCCTTTCTTTCTTTCTCTCTCTCTTTCATCTTTCCTTCCTTAGTTCCTTCCTTTCTCCCACTTCATTTCTTCTTCCTGAGTGGTTGTTGCTTCACTGTGTTTCCTCAGCATCTCGTCGACAGAGTCAGCGTTGGTTTATTGATCATCTATAACTGATGATGTCATCGTCTCCTCCTGGTCGCTGTCCGTCTGTTTCATGGTGGACGTGTTGCAGCTCTGAGTTCATTTGCATCATGAACCAGGAATCATTCAAATCCATTCTAATCTCTCACACACACACACAGACACACCGTTATCTGAGGAGTAAATGCAAACCCTGAGCAGCAGCAACGCGTTAACACTTCCTCTCTCTCTCACACACACACACACACACACACACACACACACACACACACACACACACCTCAACGTGTTTCTAACTCACCGGAGCTGGGACGGCGACACCTTGGCCGGTCCGTTCTGCAGCACCAGAGCTTCTGTCCAACAAACACAAACAATGAGGTTAATACTAAAGCTCCATGCTCAGGACTTCCTGTCACTTTGTGATGTCACAACTAAGCCCCGCCCCCTCACCACCTGGAACCATGGATCATCCAACAGCAACTTGCAGGATTTGGTTTCTCTGAGTGTTTTATTCTGAAATCTGCTCTGTTTTCATTGCATCACTTTATCAGCCAATCAGAAGAGAGAGTCAGAGGCTCCTCCTGTCTTCTGATTGGCCGACACCGACCTGTTGTTACTAGAGCTGCAGAGAGAAGCTGAGAGGGAGAGGAGATGGAAAACTACACTGAGATGGTTTTTAGCCCTTCAAAATAAAAGCACACGATGAACTTATTTCATCCATTTAGTGAAACTGCAGCTGAAAAACCTTCAACAGAATAAAAACATGAAAACATGAAACTTCATCCTGACGGTGAAACCATGAACCTGCAGACGGTGAAACCATGAACCCGCAGACGTTTCACCTTGGATTCATATTTACAGCCGTGAAGCGACAAACTGCTGCGTCTCCGAGCGCAGAGATGAAATATGAGACGAGCTGGAAACACACACACAGTAGAAATCTGCTGCTCTGAACAGTGTGTGTGTGTGTGTGTGTGTGACCCTTCAAGGTAATGCTACGTTCATTTCCCTCCAGACTGAGTCGACCTCGTTCCAGTTGGTAACGAGCAGGAAAACCAACTCTTATTGAACTGAATCAACTTTATTGATCCTGAAGGAAATTCTACTGTTGTTGTTGTTGTTGTTGTTGTTGTTGTTGTTGTTAGCTAACACCAGCTGATGACAACAACGAGCTAAAGGGATAGTTCAACATTTAGTCAAACTGTCCCATCACCATAATCCCTATAGTCATAGCAGTAGGTTCGTTATCTTTAATTTTTCAGTGCAAGCTATTTTTAGAACGGCGGAGCAGAGCCGTGAGCTGCTCAGAGCTGCTATCATTATGGGATTTCTTGGTTTCCCTCATCAAACTCATCAAATACACAATCAACAACTCCAGTTGTTTCAAGGGAAATTCAGGACAAGTTGATGAAGAACTGTCCCTGAAGGCAACATTCAGAGGTTTTACATGAATTTCCCTCTAAAACAACTCTGTGTGAGATAATAATCTCAACGTTGAATGTGCACACAACTTGTTTTAGAGTTGTTGGATTGTGTAATTGATGAGTTTGATGATGAAAAAGTCCCTAAAGCCTCCGCAACGTGCAGCAGCTCACGGTTTTCCGCAAAATTTCCACTGACAATTAAAGCTGCTATGACTATAGGGATCATGGCAATGGGACAATTTGACAAAATGTTGAACTATTCCTTTAAACTGATCAAATAATAATAATTTTGAAAATGAATATCTTGCATTAAAAGTTCATTTTTGGAAGCGTGACCTTAGTTCAAAATGTTGAATTATGAACTCTGAAGTTCATCTTCAATCTGTGAACTGAACTTTGAACTAGTTTGAACTGAATCTCATTGGTCGACGCTCAACGTCCGTCCACGGCCACGTGCACGAGTCTGTAGTCGGTTTAGTGACTGGGTTTGTGTGTCTGTGTGTGTGTGTGTGTGATGATTCCCCCTCATCAGCACAACCTGAGCCTGTAGCTAAAGGTCAGACCGACCCTTCATCCTCCTCCTCATCATCATCATCATCATCATCATCACCATCGATCTCAGCGCTGACGTCAGTGGAAACTGTGAAATCGTCTTTTCTGAAGATGCGTTCAGGAGCGTTGGAAACTAAAGCGAGTGAGTCAGCACAAAAACACCTTGTTTGGTTTCACTGCTGTGAACCCAGTCTGATGGTGAGCATCCTGTCGTCCTCTCACCTCGTCTCCCCCCGTCTCCCCCCGTCTCACCTCGTCTCTATTCTGATGATTACTTTATTAATCCCTGAGTGGAAATTTAACAAACCCCTGAATGTTGTTTACTCTCAACTTTCCACATTGTGCTGTTATTTAATTTCCTTATACGACATAAAACATGCAGATACTAAATAAAAACAACCTGTGTTAAAGTTTTCTACATGGAAACAGTTAGAAAGTGGAACGAGATGAATGTAAATCCATCTCAGAGTCTGTCTGTCTAAATATAAATAAATATAAGAGTGGATTCAGATTCAGTCTGAGAGCAGCTTCATCAACATTTAACTTAACGTCTGTCTGACAACGTCTTCTATGGAAAATCAGAAGAATACAGCCAATAAATGTAGAAATAACAGGTTTTAAAGGGCAATGTGATGATAATATTGGTGACATATGCTGCAACATTACCTTTAATATATGAATATAAATGTATCAAGTCTATATTATAATGATAAAAAGTCTTAAAAGTGATTTTAATCTGAAGTTTATCAAAATATAAACTGAGAAAAACAGAAGAAATGATGCATTCAAGTTCCCTGGGACTTTTCAGCACCACCAGTTGCTAACAACCAGGGTGAGGTCTGCAGCTCCGACTCCTCTGATTGGTCCACATGCTGTGGCTATTGATGACGACGCAGCCTATCGATGACGTAGCCTATTGGTGATTATTGATGGTTGTCTCGTGTCCATCTGGTCGGAAAACGAAGCAGGTGCAGTTCGTCCCTGATCTGACGGGATGACGCTGCCTCGCACCGCCATATGGACACACGCGCCCCCCACCTCCTCCCTCCTCCTCCTCCTCCTCCCTCCCTCCCTTCGGTTATCGATCACCTATAAATCAATAGTCTGTCGTCCAACTGAGACAAACCCTCATTTTCTTTTTTTCTCCTCCAGATCTCGCGGTGTCTCCTCGTGAGCCTGAGGCCTGGATGGATTAGTGGAGCAGGTGAACACACAGTAATGCCTACTGCCCCCTTACCCCCCCTCCCTCCCTCCCTCATTCCCTGAATCTGCCCGGGGGGGGGGGGGGGGGGGGGGGGGCTAGAGCAGAGCACTCACCGCAGGCGTAGACGCAGGCATCCCGGATTCCTTTGTGTTTGTGTCCGGACGCGTCTTTCTGCAGCTTCCTCAGGATTTCCTCCATCCTGCTCCTCCTCCTGCTCCTGCTGCTCCTCCTGTTCCTGCTCCTTACTCCTCCTGCTGCTCCTGCTGCTCCTTACTCCTCCTGTTCCTCTCGGGCTGGTGGGTGCGTGTGTGTCTGTTGTGTTTCACGGGCGCAGTGACAGTGACAGCATCTCCTGACCCCCCCACAGAGAAGAAGAAGACGATGATTCATCCAACCAGCAGCCGGTGATGTCAGTCAGGCCGCGGCCAGCAGCAGCAGCGCCTCCTCTCCCGGTGGCAGGAGGAGGAGGAGGAGGAGGAGGAGGTGCCGGTGTGTCCTCCTCCCTCCGCGCGCCACAGCGTCACGTGACCTAACAGTGGACAGGTGTCACAGCTGGTTCACCGGAGACCGACCGTCGACTCACCGCGGACCGACACCTGCTCTCCTTCCTGTCTCTCTCCGTCTGGAAAACCCGGTTCAGCTGATCCCGGAGCTCCGCGCGGGATCCAGATCCGGCTCCTTTCATCCCCCTTTCTCTCTCGCGCGCGCGACTGGAATCCACCACAGTAGGGAGAAGCACAAGCAGAGAGAAAGGCGGAAACGAGCCCAACCTGGCAACACAGTATTTACACCGAGGGGAGGGAGGAAGCTGCGGAGGAGCGGAGTCACTGGAACTGGACTGGACTGGCCTTCAAAATAAAAGCCTTTTCTAAAACATTAACCCCTCCTGTTGTCTTTATTTCCTTCCTTCCTTCCTTCCTTCCTTCCTTCCTTCCTTCCTTCCTTCCTTCCTTCCTTCCTTCCTTCCTTCCTTCCTTCCTTCCTTCCTTCCTTCCTTCCGTCCTTCCGTCCTTCCTTCCTCCCTTTTCCCCTTCCTTCTTTCCTCACTTCTCCCCCTTCCTTCCTTTTTGACCCAATCTTTTCCCTCCCTCCATCTTTCTTTCCTTCCCTTTCCCTTCCTTCTTTCCTAACATCTTTCCCTTTGTCCTTCCTTCCTTCCTTCCTTCCTTTATACTAATAGTTATTTAAAATATAAACATCGGATTGAGGCTATTTTCATTCAGAAAGAAAATAAATCTTCAACCACACATCATCATATTTCTCTATTTGTTTTTAATGTATTTCTCATGTCATACATGCAGCTAGTTCTTCTTGTTTAAAGGTAAAATGAGCCCTTGTTGCCTGGCAGCGCCGTGTGGGCGGAGCCTGTGACGACACCTGTGCAGCACTGGGATAAATCACAGCTACAGAAGAGTTTTTTTTATTTTTTATTGTTGGTTAATGAATTGCAAGTCATTAATATTTAATCAGAAAGAGATTTCCAGTTGATATAAACAGTGTTAATGTGTTTGTGTATGATTAATATTCATCATCAGTGTGTTTGTTTATTTATCCATTAGATGAACTCAGTCAGGACGACAGGATCTAAAGCCTGAACAATGAGATCAACTCAGCCAGAAGAACAGCTGATCAGACAGGAGCCTCCTCTTATTCTGAAGGTTTAAAGGGATAGTTCAACATTTTGGCAACTGGCCCATTGCCATAATCCTCATCCAACCTCATCAAATACACAATCCAACAACTCCACAACGCTCTGGTGGACAAGTTGTGACCTGCACATTCACCACGCTATGAGATAATAACACAACGTTACCACACAGAGTTGTTTTAGAGGTGATGATGCACGTTGCCTTCAGGGACAGTTGTTCATCAACAGTCTCTGTATTTCCCTCTAAAACAACTCTGTGTGGTAACGTTGTGTTATTATTATCTCATAGCGTGGTGAATGTGCAGGTCACAACTTGTCCACCAGAGCGTTGTGGAGTTGTTGGATTGTGTATTTGATGAGTTTGATGAGGGAAACCAAGAAATCCCATAATGAGCCTCCGTAGCGTAGCTCTGAGCAGCTCACGGCTCTGCTCCGCCGTTCTAAAAATAGCTTGCACCGACAATTAAAGGTAACGAACCTACTGCTGTGACTATAGGGGTTATGGTGATGGGACAGTTTGACTAAATGTTGAACTATCCCTTTAAAGATGTGCAGTCTATGGTTCTGTGAAATCATCCTTGATGGAGTCTTTTTCTCATTTTCCATGTCTGGAAAACTGATCAACCATTCACCAGGTTGGAGCTCTGCACCAAGTATGAACACAGCAGCTGGTTCAGTGTACTGTAGTAACACCCAGTCACCTGCAGTAGCGGGGGGGGGCACCGGGGGGCGCTGCTGCTCCAGGATGAACCAGCTGACAGAGAGGAGGAGGAGGACTGGGCTCAGATTTAAGAATGAGGAGGAGGAGGTTTCAGGAGCAGCTGGAGCTGAAAGACATGAATGAATGAGGTGTAGAGTCACACACCTGAGACGGAGACAGGGCAGATCTGTGACGTTAAAGGGATAGTTCACTCAAAATTCAAATTTCACCAATTATCTACTCCCCCTCATGTCGACTAAGAGCTGGGAGAATTTTCTGAGTTACGGGGGGTCCACGCAGCAGGATTTGTCCATATAATGGTTGTGAATGGACACCAGGTTTCTTCGTCCATAAAGACACACCAAAAACCATCCAGATCCCTCCATTCTGCTGGTCTGTAATGTCCCTCTGGTGTTGAAGCCCCCACAGGAGAAACTGTTCTGAAAAAAGTTAAATAAGTCTATATTTGAAGCTTGTTTGTAGCAGAAGCTCCCAGTGTCTCAGCCCTAACCCTGGTGTCCATTCACAACCATTATATGGACAAATCCTGCTGCGTGGACCCCCCGTAACTCAGAGAAGGAACGGAGGACTCTGAAAACTCTCCCAGCTCTTAGTCGACATGAGGGGGAGGAGATGATGAGTGAAATTTGAATTTTGAGTGAACTATCCCTTTCCACAGGAGCCTCCATCAAATACATGTGATTACATCTAATAACAACATGCCTGCAGCTCCTTCATGGTCCGTTCACATCCATGATTAACTCCCTCTGTGTGTGTGTGTGTGTGTGTGTGTGTGTGTGTGTGTGTGTGTGTGTGTGTGTGTGTGTGTGTGTGTGTGTGTGTGTGTGTGTGTGTGTGTGTGTGTGTGTGTGTTACCAGATCCATCTCTTCATTCTGCGTAATTACGCACGGTCCGTGTGAGTCCGTGGACTCACTGTGGGGGGAACTCCAACACGGTCGTGCACGTTGTGTGTGCACGTTCAGACACTGCACGGCACGAGGCTCTCCAACGCGTGGTCTGACGTCACGCATCAACTTTTTTTGTGATATATGTGCGCGCACTGCGGGTTTTTAACTTTGAGTCTCTGTGTGAGGAGGAGGAGAGAGGGGGGAGTGTGTGTATATGTGTGTGTGGGATTAGGGGGCGTGCGTGCTGCGCGTCCACACTGAGCGGGGGAATCGAACCTTATTTTATAGGTCAGGTATTTTGGGAATATGCCCGCGGCGCGCCACGTGCGTAATGACGATGATGTGTCTGTAAATAGAAGAATTAAGGCGCCGCGGTTTTGTGAAGGAGAAGGCAGCGCGTGAGGGAGGGAGGGGGCGGAGGTGGTGGGGGGGGGCAGCGGAGAGGACTTACTCATCTGTCACAGCAGCACCGGCACATCTGTGTGTGCGCGTGGATGCCAGCGGAGCAGCATCCGGATCCATGGATGAAAAGGACCCGGAGGCAGAAGGATGGCTGTTGGAGCGACTAACGGCAGCTTCAGCGGCGGGAACATGAGGTCTTCTGTGATGGTGGAGGACAGGACCGGCATGGCGGGGGGGGACACCGGGGGGACACACATCAACAGCATGATCTCCGAGGCGCTCGCGCCACGGCTGCTGAAGATCGCGCAGGGCGCCGCAGAGGCGGCAGCGGCAGCGGCGGCGGCGGCAGCGACGTCTTCTCCGTCCGCGTCCAGTCAGCCGCTGGTGATGGAGGCGAACGGCACGCGCTGCGGGGAGCAGATCCTGAGCTACGGGCGCGTGGAGAAGGTGCTGATCGGGGGGGTGCTGACCATGCTGACGCTGTCCACCATCTGCGGGAACCTGCTGGTCGTCATCTCCGTGTGCTTCGTCAAGAAGCTGCGCCAGCCCTCCAACTACCTGATCGTGTCTCTGGCCGTGGCCGACCTGTCCGTGGCGCTGGCCGTCATGCCGTTCGTCAGCATCACGGACCTGATCGGGGGTCAGTGGATCTTCGGTCAGTTCTTCTGCAACGTCTTCATCGCCATGGACGTGATGTGCTGCACCGCGTCCATCATGACCCTGTGCGTCATCAGCATCGACAGGTGAGAGGCAAACACACCTGTCTCCTCCAATAACCAATCAATCAATTAGTGTCTCGACCAATTAATACCAGATAATTGATGAACCAGATCAGTGTCAGCGTCTGGTTCATCATTAGGAAGCTTTTACGCACCTTAACGTTAAAGGGATAGTTCACCCAAAATTCAAATTTCTCTCATCATCTCCTCCCCCTCATGTCGACAAAGAGCTGTGAGAGTTTTCAGAGTCCTCCGTTCCTTCTCTGAGTTACGGGGGGTCCACGCAGCAGGATTTGTCCATATGATGGTTGTGAATGGACACCAGGTTTCTTGGTCCAAAAACCAAAAGAACTGAGACACTGGGAGCTTCCGCTACAAACAAGCTTATAATGTGGACTAATTTAATTTTTTTCTAACAATGTCTCCTGTGGGGGCTTCAACACCAGAGGGACATTACAGACCAGCAGTATGGAGGGATCTGGATGTTTTTTGGTGTGTCTTTTTGGACGAAGAAACCTGGTGTCCATTCACAACCATTATATGGACACATCCTGCTGCGTGGACCCCCCGTAACTCAGAGAAGGAACGGAGGACTCTGAAAACTCTTAGTCGACATGAGGGGGAGGAGATGAGTGAAATTTGAATGTTGGGTGAACTATCCCTTTAAAACCCTGTCACACAGTCCGGGGTCTACTTTGCCTCGTGCCTGCCGCAGAGCGCGGAGGGACACGGGGTCTCACTCCAGGGGTCAAATTAGCGACTGAGGCATAAAGGAGGCTGACTTTATTGTCATCGAGCAGTGAAGCTCAAGGTGCATTAAAGAAATAAACAAAAGGTCATTTAAGAGATTAATAATAATAAAAAAGTAGAGTACAAATGTGTAAAAATAAAGTAGATGCTGCTGCTCATGACTCACCTCAAACCTGAACTTGAAATGACTGTAACGGCCTAATTATGGCATCACGTGACACCACACACATACACACATACACACTCCTAGAAGATCTCAGACCACACACAGAACTCTGGTCCTCTGATACCAGAGGGTTTTTATTGGAAAGAAATAATTAACAGCTTCAATTTCATTCACAAAAAGATCTGTGTTTCTGTATTATGTTAATTTCCTGTGCCTGTTCCAAGGCGAACGTCTTCCTGCTGCTTCATGTTGTAGAAGTTTCTTCTGGAACAATCAAACAAAAACCCTCATGTGTTTCTTTAAAATGTGGGATTCATTTCTAAGATTTTCAGAATCAATTTTAGAATCTGTGAACTGTAAAATGAGTGTAAATGCACATTCTCAAAAAAAAAAAAGTAAAAAGTGGTACAATTTCTCAAAAACAATTCTAGAAAAAAGTGGTAAAATTTCTAAAAAAAAAAACTTTTTTTAAAAATTGAAAAAAAAAATCTAAAAAAAGAGTGGTAAAAATTCTCAAAAAAAAAGTTCCAGAAAAAAGTTTTTTTTTTTTTTAAATTGTAGAAAGAGTGGTAAAAATCCTTAAAACAATTCTAGAAAAAAGTTGTAAAATTTCTAATTTTTTTTTTAATTGTAGGAAAAGTGGTTAAAAAAAAATACTCCCCCCCCCAAAAAAATGTAGAAAAAAAGTGGTAAGAAAAAAAAGTTTTTAAAAAATTGAAGAAAAAGTGGTAAAAATTCTCAAAAAAAATGTAGAAAAAAGTGGTAAAATTTCAAAAAAAAACTTTTTTTAAAAATTTCAAAAAAAAATAATCTAAAAAAAGAGTGGTAAAAATTCTCAAAAAAAAAGTTCCAGAAAAAAGTGGTACAATTTCTCAATTTTTTTTAAATTGTAGAAAGAGTGGTAAAAATCCTTAAAAACAATTCTAGAAAAAAGTTGTAAAATTTCTATTTTTTTTTTTAAATTGTAGGAAAAGTGGTAAAAAAAAAAAAAATTAAATTGAAGAAAAAGTGGTAAAAATTCTCAAAAAAAAAAGAAAAAAGAAAAAAGTGGTAAAATTTCTAAAAAAAACTTTTTTTAAAAATTGAAAAAAAAAAAATCTAAAAAAAGAGTGGTAAAAATTCTCCAAAAAAAAGTTCCAGAAAAAAGTGGTACAATTTCTCAATTTTTTTTAAATTGTAGAAAGAGTGGTAAAAATCCTTAAAAACAATTCTAGAAAAAAGTTGTAAAATTTCTCAATTTTTTTTCTTTTTTTTTAATTGTAGAAAAAGCTGTAAGAGTTCCCAAAAAAAAGGAAAAAGAAAGAAAGAATTAAAAGTTCTAGAAAATTTGGATGAAATTTCTAGAAAAAGTCGGTTCAACCCTCTGTGTGTGTGTGTGTGTGTGTGTGTGTGTGTGTGTGTGTGTGTGTGTGTGTGCGTGCAGGTACCTGGGCATCACCAAACCGCTGACCTACCCCGTGAGGCAGAACGGCTGCTGCATGGCCAAGATGATCGTGTGCGTGTGGCTGCTGTCGGCCTCCATCACCCTCCCCCCGCTGTTCGGCTGGGCGCAGAACGTCAACGACGGCGCCGTCTGCCTCATCAGCCAGGACTTCGGCTACACCGTCTACTCCACCGCCGTGGCCTTCTACATCCCCATGTCCGTCATGCTCATCATGTACCACCGCATCTACAGAGCCGCCAAGCTCAGCGCCGCCAAGCACACCATCACCGGCTTCCCCAGGGAGGGCGAGTGCCACGGGGCAGGGCCGGCGCCGCGGGGGGGTCGAGGGGGCCACCGGCCGCCGGAGTCCGGAGAGACGGAGGGGACGGAGGGCGAGCAGCAGCAGGAGGAGGAGGAGGAAGAGGAGGAAGAGGAGAGTTTGGACTGCGTGGCAGCGGCGCTGAAGCTGCAGCGGGAGGTTTGTTTGTTTGTTTGTTTATTTGTTTATTGGATCCCCATTAGCTCATTCTTCCTGGGGTCAAAACATTTTACTTCTGTTTCAGAATTCAACACAGATCATCATCATTCATAAAGTGACACAACAGCAACACAAAAGTGTTTGAGCAGAAAAAAGGAGGCTCCACATCTCTCCACTGTTTGAGCCTACTTTAGGAGTCCACTGACCAGCAGATAAAATTAAAAGGAGGAAATCAGCTTCTGTTTGAGCTAAGCTAATTGCTACTTTAGGTTTCTGCTTCAGTGTTTGAGCTAAGCAATTAGCTACTTTAGGTGGAGGCACTACCCATACACTTCCAGTGTTTGAGCTAAGCTAATTAGCTACTTTAGGAGGAGGCTACCACTACCCACTTCCAGTGTTTGAGCACTTCTACTTTAGTGGAGGCAGGCTTTACACTTCCAGTGTTTGAGCTAAGCTAATTAGCTACTTTAGGTGGAGGCAGGCTACCACTACCCATACACTTCCAGTGTTTGAGCTAAGCTAATTAGCTACTTTAGGTGGAGGCAGGCTACCACTACCCATACACTTCCAGTGTTTGAGCTAAGCTAATTAGCGGTGCGCCAGCTCTGCCCGTATCTCCCTTGTTACTGCACGCAGTGGAAAGGATGGTGTCTATCTGCTGGTCATGGACTCAGGAGGGAGGCAAGACACAGAAAAAAAAAATGTTGGCGTATCCCTTTAAGGTACGAAGAAACAGAAATCTGTTGTTTGTGACCATGCAACCGTCTCTGATGGTCAGAGAGACTCCGTCCTGTATAAACACATCCATCTTTACTCCCTGCTTGTTTTAAAGGTGGAGGAGGAGTGCAGCTCCCGCGTGTCCCGCCTCCTCAAGACCGGCGAGCACCACCACCAGCGCCGCAAGGGGAAGAACCAGTCCATCTTCAAGCGGGAGCAGAAGGCGGCGGCGACGCTGGGCATCGTGATCGGCGTCTTCAGCTTCTGCTGGCTGCCGTTCTTCCTGGTGTCGACGGCGCGGCCCTTCGTGTGCGGCGTGGAGTGCAGCTGCGTGCCGCTGTGGCTGGAGCGCACGCTGCTGTGGCTCGGATACGCCAACTCGCTCATCAACCCCTTCATCTACGCCTTCTTCAACCGCGACCTGAGGACCACCTACAGCAACCTGCTGCGCTGCCGCTACAGGAACATCAACAGGAAGCTGTCGGCCGCCGGGATGCACGAGGCGCTGAAGCTGGTGGAGAAGCCGGACGCCGACGTGGCGTGAAGCGGCGACTCGCTCGGCTGCAGAGGAGGAAACGCCCGGTGGAGCGGAGACGCTGCTGCTCCACCGCCGCCACACAGGCCACGCCTCCACGCTGAGGCGGGAGGAGGCCGTCCTTATGGAAACCTGCACATCGTTTTTACTGTGAGCAGCGACGGGACTTTAAGCTGCTGGAGCTTCACTCTGACACAGAAAATAAAATAAAAAACGTTGTGGATTTTTGGAGTTTAACACCAAAATGTCACCGTGTCGCCGCCTCTAGACGCCGGAACGACGAGGAGGAAAAGTTGTGACGTGTAAAAAGTCGCAGTTACAGACTGAAAACCAGAGCAGATTTCAAAATAAAATACCTAGAGAAACGTGTCGGATGGGCGGTGGGTCCAGGTGGTGAGGGGGCGGGGCTTTGGGTGTGACATCACAAAGTCACAGGAAGTCCTGACGGCTCAGTGAGTCTGTGAGTCATTCACACTGTTGAAAAAGCAAAACTGTGTAAAATTTGACTTTTCATGTAGAATATCATTAAGTTTAATGAGATAATCAAGTATTAAAGGGATAGTTCAACATTTAGTCAAATTGTCCCATCATCATAACCCCTATAGTCATAGCAGTAGGTTCGTTACCTTTAATTGTCGGTGCAAGCTATTTTTAGAATGGAGGAGCAGAGCCGTGAGCTGCTCAGAGCTACGCTACGGAGGCTCATTATGGGATTTCTTGGTTTCCCTCATCAAACTCATCAAATACACAATCCAACAACTCCACAACGCTCTGGTGGACAAGTTGTGACCTGCACATTCACCACGCTATGAGATAATAACACAACGTTACCACACAGAGTTGTTTTAGAGGGAAATACAGAGACTGATGATGAAAAACTGTCCCTGAAGGCAACGTGCATCAGAGGTTTGAGCAGCTCACGGCTCTGCTCCGCTGTTCTAAAAACAGCTTGCACCGACAATTAAAAGGTAACGAACCTGCTGCTATGGGCCAATTTGACAAAATGTTGAAGTATCCCTTTAAAGCCACCTGTCAATCACTCCTCTTCTGATCAGTTTGTTCTCTTCACGTGGTGACGGTGAATCACTGTATATGCACATTACACAGTTAAATTAATTCCATGTTGACGTCGTGGAGGAAACTGAAGCTCAGATCTTTGATCTTGTACAGACATCGTTTCCAACGCTGCTCGTTGTGTTGTTGTGTTGTTGTGTTGTTGTGTAGACTGACACACTGTGGAGACAGACTCGGTGTTCACGCTGCAGATTTGTCCTTGTTAGGTTGAATCTGTGCTGCAGCAACAACGTGTCAGGGGGGTTGTGTGTGTGTGTGTGTGTGTGTGTGTGTGTGTGCGTGTGTGTGTGTGTGTGTGTGTGTGTGTGTGTGTGTGAACGCTCATTAAAAGCTGCAACTTTTTACAAAAACTACAAACACACACAAACACACACTGTGTTTCTGAGCCTCAACCCTCCTGTCGTCCTTCGGGGTCAAACAGACCTGGTCACTTCCTCCAGCCGTCCTTCTGTCCTTCTTTACACAATCCTTTTTGTCTTCCTCCCTCCCTTCCTTCCTTCCTTCCTTCCCTTTTGACCCAATCAGTTCCTTGCCTCCATCTATCTTTCCTCCTTCCTTCCCTTTGTCCTTCCTTCTTTCCTAATTTCCTTCACTTCGTCCTTCCTTCCTTCCTTCCTTCCTTCCTTCCTTCCTTCCTTCTATCCCTTTATCCTTCCTTCCTTACTTCGTTCTCTTCGTCCTTCCTTCCTTCTATCCGTTTATCCATCCTTCCTTCCTTCCTTCCTTCCTTCCTTCCTTCTATCCCTTTATCCTACCTTCCTTCCTTCGTTCTCTTCGTCCTTCCTTCCTTCTATCCCTTTGTCCTTCCTTCTTTCTTTCCTAACTTCCTTCCCTTTATCCCTCCTTCCTTCCTTCCCTTCGTCCTTCCATCCTTCTATCCCTTTATCCTTCCTTCCTCCCTCCTCCCTTCCCTTTGTCCTTCCTTCCTTCCTTCTCTCCGTCCTTCCTTCCTTCTATCCCTTTATCTTCCCTTCCTTTTTTCCCTTCGTCCTTCCTTCCTTCTATCCCTTTATCCTTCCTTCCCTTCCCTTTATCCTTCCTTCCTTCCTTCTTTCTTTCCCTTTGTCCTTCCTTCCTTCCTTCTCTCAGTCCTTCCTTCCTTCTATCCCTTTGTCTTTCCTTCTTTCTTTCCTAACTTCCTTCCCTTTATCCTTCCTTCCTTCCTTCCTTCGTTCTCTTCGTCCTTCCTTCCTTCTATCCTTTTGTCCTTCCTACTTTCCTCCTTCCCTCCCTCCCTCCCCCAGGAGGCCAACCGGAGGGGGTTAACCGGAGCGAGGCAGCGTTCCAGACACTGCTGCTCAGTGAACGGCAGCTTCATCATCGTCACTGTGTCCATGTTGTTATCTGGTGGACGGGGGGGGGGGGGGGGGGCAGATGTTTTCAGAGGAAACATCTGTAGCTGTGGGGGCTGGGGGTTGATGGGGGGGAGGAGGGGGTTGATGTGGGGGGGTTGATGGGGGGGGGGTTGTCACAGTTGATGCTGGTGCAGCTTCGTCACAACAGGAGTCGGTCTGTTGAGAATCACTGGGCTCGGCGCCGCGTGGCTCGGGTCCACTTCCTGTTAGGAGGCGATATGGACACCTGGGGGGAGGGGGGGCAGGGAGGGAGGGGGGGGGGGGCATGGGGGGAGGGGGGGGGGGGGGAGGGAGGGGGGGGGGGCATGGAGGTAGGAGGGGGGGGGGGGGGGGGGAGGAGTTTCCAAAACGTGGTCCAACACCTCATGGAGGAAACGTTCCCACTGCTGATGAGTTCAATGTTCCTCCTGGTCTGTCACAACAAACACAACACAACACAACACAAAACAACACAAACAAACAAACAACACAAACAAACAAACAAACAAAACCCAAGAAGAAAGACAACAATGTGATGTTGATGTGAATCTTCACAAAGAGAGAAAAAAAGAAGGTTTCATCACCTTTAACACACGACTCTGGTGCAGCAGCTTCAGTCCTGGGGGCGGGGGGGGTGAGGGGGGGGGGGGGGGGGGGGGGGGTGAGGGGGGGGGACTGATGCCAACATGTGTTTTGTTTGTTTTGTGTGTTTAATGTTGTACATATGTTGTGAGGTTTCGGGGTGGTAACCATAACGACCAGCCGTGTACAGACGACGTCGCTCCAGCTGCTGTTTGTTTTTTAAATAAAGTTTTATGACCCATGAAATTAATCATTAAACTCCTTGTTGTTTCTTCTCAGAGCTACGATCAATATGTTTATTTACAATTTCATCAATATCTCTCATGTGCGTTTCAGCTGCCGGTCGCCGCGACGACGTGTTGAGTGACAGGACGATGGAAACCCTCAGAGTTCACTTTGATTCTGCATCGATTTCACTCTAACGTCTAATAATAAACATGTTCATAAACACAATACGCTGCATTTACAGCAGATATTGTTTCAATCCTTCTTTAACAAACAGATTGAATTATGAGCTCAGTTGCTTTTATGAATCATTTTATAACATGAAATCAGAACTAAATAGGACTTCTGTGTTTTTCTGATAATGCCGTAAATTAATAGCCCAATTAAAAAATAATGAAACTCAAAATGAAACCGACCTGTTTTTCTGCTTCTGCTTTCAAATAATATTAGAATATTTCTTTTTTTCATTTAAAAAAGGAGGACTCATCATCCAGAGAGCGATGAGTCACCTCTTTGATGTGGGAACGTGCAACGTAATTAAGTCTTTGTTATTATTTCATCAAAACGAGACTCGACGTGTGAGTGTGATTCTGCAGGAAGAGAAAAGACCGAGGCGACGGTTTCATGTCTGTCTGCGAGGCTGCAGATCTCAAAGTTGTTTTGATTTTGTTTGTTCATCATCTTCATCCTCATCCTCATCCTCATCCTCATCCTCATCCGGAGCAGGAAACACAGGGCGACAACATCCCATCATCAGCTTTCACCCAAACGCTGAGGAGGAACTTTATCGCACTTCTTTTTCTTTTTATGATGCATCATCATCATCATCATCATCATCATCATCATCATCATCATCATCATCATCATCATCATCATCATCATCATCATCATCATCATCATCATCATCATCATCACCATCATCATCATCATCATCATCACCATCATCATCATCATCATCATCATCATCATCATCATCATCATGTTTCCGTGTGTCTTCTAAAACTGGGCAGTGATATGGATCATAAACATGACTCACGACTGGCACCGTGACGACTCTAAAGACACGAGGCGTTCAGGCGACGTCTGTAACTTGCAGTGTCTAATAATAGTCTATAAGTATATTTGTCCATTGAATATGAAGAAGCATTAAAAACCACTGAAGCTAAAGATTGAAGCTCCTTCAAAATAAAGGTAGATGTTTGTGTTAAAGCTCCTTCAAAATAAAGGTAGTTTGTGTTAAAGCTCCTTCAAAATAAAGGTAGATGTTTGTGTTAAAGCTCCTTCAAAATAAAGGTAGACGTTTGCGTTAAAGCTTTCAAAATAAAGCTCCTTCAAAATAAAGATGTTTGTGTTAGATTTGTTTGTAAAATAAAGGTAGACGTTTGTATTAAAGCTCCTTCAAAATAAAGGTAGACGTTTGTATTAAAGCTCCTTCAAAATAAAGGTAGAAGTTTGTGTTAAAGCTCCTTCAGAATAAAGGTAGATGTTTGTTAGAACTCCTTCAAAATAAATGGTAGACGTTTGTGTTAAAGCTCCTTCAAAATAAAGGTAGACGTTTGTATTAAAGCTCCTTCAAAATAAAGGTAGAAGTTTGTGTTAAAGCTCCTTCAGAATAAAGGTAGATAAAGGTAGATGTTTGTTAAAAGGTAGAAGTTTGTGTTAAAGCTCCTTCAGAATAAAGGTAGATGTTTGTTAGAACTCCTTCAAAATAAAGGTAGATGTTTGTATTAAAGCTCCTTCAAAATAAAGGTAGATGTTTGTATTAAAGCTCCTTCAAAATAAAGGTAGATGTTTGTGTTAAAGCCAGTAACACCCGGCCGAGGTCACTGAGGCTGAACGGTGGAAAATCAGATTAATGGAGGAAGCGATGGACGACATCATAACGGGCAGCGGCTGCATTAAAACTGCAGCTCTGCATCGTGTGTGTGTGTGTGTGTGTGTGTGTGTGTGTGTGTGTGAAAGTTGCATTGATCCTGAGTTTCCATCGATCACGGTGCACTTATGATTGATGTCTGCCATGACGCAGTTTCGCTGTTTGACTCATTTGCTGTGGCGCCCGTGGCGTTTGTGGCGGCGGCGGCAGCGTTTTTTTTTTTACATGATATTGATTCAGCTTCTTCCCACATTCATGGTCAGAAATATCATAGAGAGCCAACGGTGCTGCTGTTGAGTCGCAGCAGGCGAGAAGCTGAGACTTCACACCCACTGATCGGCCGCTACACAACAACCGCTGATGCTGCTTCAACACAACGCACTGGTAGAGACACAACTCACTATTACACACTGATAAACTCACTATTACACACTGATAACTAGTTATTAAACTCACTATTACACACTGATAACTAGTTATTAAACTCACTATTACACACTGATAACTAGCTATTAAACTCACTATTAAAGGTCCAGTGTGTGAAAATAGGAAGGAAGGAAGGAAGGAAGGAAGGAAGGAAGGAAGGAAGGAAGGAAGGAAGGAAGGAAGGAAGGAAGGAAGGAAGGAAAGAAGGAAGGGGAAGACAAAGGAAAGAAAGAAGGAGGGAGGGAACAGATTTGGTCAATTGGGTCGAAAAGGAAGGAAGAAGAAAGGATGAAGAGAAGGAAGGACCAAAGGGAAAGAAGGGAGGAAAGAAGGAAGGGGAAAAGGAAGGAAAGATAGAAGGAAGGAGGAAAGAAGAATGAATGAAGGAAGGAAGGGCAGGGAAAAGGATTGTGGAAAGAAAGAAAGATGGAGGGAGGGAACAGATTTGTTCCAAGGAAGGCAGAAGGGAAGGAAGGAAGGAAGGAAGGAAGGAAGGAAGGAAGGAAGGAAGGAAGGAAGGAAGGAAGGAAGGAAGGAAGGAAGGAAGGAAGGAAGGAAGGAAGGAAGGAAGGAAGGAAGGAGGAAAACAAAGGAAAGATAGAAGGAGGGAGGGAACAGATTGGGTTAATTGGGTCAAAAAGGAAGGAGTGAAGGAAGGAAGGAAGGAAGGAAGGAAGGAAGGAAGGAAGGAAGGAAGGAAGGATGGATGGATGGATGAAGGGAAGGAAGGAAGGAAAGAAAGAAGGAGGGAGGGAACAGATTTGGTCAATTGGGTCGAAAAGGAAGGAAGAAGAAAGGATGAAGAGAAGGAAGGACCAAAGGGAAAGAAGGGAGGAAAGAAGGAAGGGGAAAAGGATGGAAAGATAGAAGGAAGGAAGAAAGAAGAATGAATGAAGGAAGGAAGGGCAGGGAAAAGGATTGTGGAAAGAAAGAAAGATGGAGGGAGGGAATAGATTTGTGCAAGGAAGGAAGAAGGGAAGGAAGGAAGGAAGGAAGGAAGGAAGGAAGGAAGGAAGGAAGGAAGGAAGGAAGGAAGAAGGGAAGGAAGGAAGGAAGGAAACAAAGGAAAGATAGAAGGAGGGAGGAAACAGATTGGGTTAATTGGGTCAAAAAGGAAGGAGTGAAGGAAGGAAGGAAGGAAGGAAGGAAACAAAGGAAAGATAGAAGGAGGGAGGAAACAGATTGGGTTAATTGGGTCAAAAAGGAAGGAGTGAAGGAAGGAAGGAAGGAAGGAAGGAAGGGAACAGATTCATTCAAGGAAGGAAAAAGAAGGAAGGAAGAAGGGAAAGAAGGGAGGAAAGAAAGATGGCCGTCTCATAGACTCAACATGTTTACACCTGTTACACTTCATGAAGCACCGAGGAGGACGGGGGGGTTGGAGAGGGGGGGGGCTGTTTGACTGACAGCTGGGGGAGGTCTCAACTCCTCACGTCGTTCTGACCGTGTCTTTATGAAGTCAGAGTCTGGACGGTGGCTCCAGTCGACCTCTGGACAAACTCAGGAAGGACGTCACGTCTCACTTTCCACAGTAAAAGTGTCAAAGTCAAAACAGCCGTCAATTATTTCACTTCCTGTAAACTGTATTTTGTGTGTTTACGTCTTCTTCATTGAGCCGATGATACTTGTCTGTACTTTGATATATTTTAATGGTAAAGTTTAAACCTAACCTAACTGCATTGAATAGTAATTACTGTTTACTCTTGTATGATATGATTTAGCTACTATATCCTTAGTTAGCCTATAGCCTAGCTTATATTCATTACTCTGTAAAGCACCGAGACTGGACATTCACAGCAAACTGTTGTAATTATAATAAGAACAGCGCTGTATCAAAACCAGCAGCTTGTGCCGATTTGGCTTTGTTTCTTGCCGATGTTATAAAACCCACACGCTACAGCTGCAGCGCTACGTCCGTTGTAGCTAGGCTAGGCTACTGCGTTTGAGCGGAGCAGACCTTCAACGTTAACTAGCAAATGTCACGTTACCGTTGCTAATGTCTTTTCAACTTTGTGAAGTTTAACGAGGAGAGACGGGAGATCAGCGGAGATTAAGCGTTAGCTAGCTAGCTAACGTTAGCGTCGTTAGCTAGCTAGCTAACGTTAGCGTCGTTAGCTAGCTAGCTAACGTTAGCGTCGTTAGCTAGCTAGCTAACGTTAGCGAGCTAGCTAGCTAGCGACCAAAACAATGATTTTTCTCCAATTTTCAGAGAAGTCATGTAATCGCTCTTTAGCCACGTCAATCATTCAAATTTTCCTTACAAGCAATTTCAATCTGCCTCATTTTCACAATGGGAGTTAACCCTTTCATCCACTGTCCATTTGTTTGTCCAACCTAGCAACAGTAACCGTGGAGGGCGGGACTTGACAAACGGTCAATTAAAAACAAAACAAAACCTCAGCTCATATCGGCAGCTGTATGTGGCGAAATCTGTGTTGTTTTGGAGTCTGGTTACTGCAGCCCTGGAGCTATTATGGGATGGCGTACCGGTAACCATCCCTAGTCTGAGCCCGGCCTTTAAATCCCCTTCAGGGAACGGAGCATGACGTCACCTCCACCCAGACTCGACACCGACATCACACACTGGGAAAGTCCTGATGGTGTTTGTTGCTGCATATCATTAAACACACACACACACACACACACACACACACACACACACACTCACTCGCTGGATAAAAGACTGTGAATAATGAAAGATTATGAATTTTCATGCTGATCCACTTCACATGCAGGATGGAGCAGAGTTTAATATAAAACGCGCCCCCTCCATTAAAGCCAGAGTCCATAATGCATGTATTAACTTTTGATGTGTTGAGGAGCTGCTGCTGGCGGCGCCGCTGCTTTCCAGGTTCCTGCAGCAACACTTCTTCAACATGCCGGTCTTTACCCTGCATGCCCTGCTTTCTGCCCTTCAGCCTCAGTCTTTACCCTGCATGCCCTGCTTTCTGCCCTTCAGCCTCTGTCTTTACCCTGCATGCCCTGCTTTCTGCCCTTCAGCCTCTGTCTTTACCCCTGCATGCCCTGCTTTCTGCCCTTCAGCCTCAGTCTTTACCCTGCATGCCCTGCTTTCTGCCCTTCAGCCTCTGTCTTTACCCCTGCATGCCCTGCTTTCTGCCCTTCAGCCTCTGTCTTTACCCTGCATGCCCTGCTTTCTGCCCTTCAGCCTCAGTCTTTACCCCTGCATGCCCTGCTTTCTGCCCTTCAGCCTCTGTCTTTACCCCTGCATGCCCTGCTTTCTGCCCTTCAGCCTCTGTCTTTACCCTGCATGCCCTGCTTTCTGCCCTTCAGCCTCAGTCTTTACCCCTGCATGCCCTGCTTTCTGCCCTTCAGCCTCAGTCTTTACCCCTGCATGCCCTGCTTTCTGCCCTTCAGCCTCAGTCTTTACCCCTGCATGCCCTGCTTTCTGCCCTTCAGCCTCAGTCTTTACCCCTGCATGCCCTGCTTTCTGCCCTTCAGCCTCAGTCTTTACCCTGCATGCCCTGCTTTCTGCCCTTCAGCCTCAGTCTTTACCCTGCATGCCCTGCTTTCTGCCCTTCAGCCTCTGTCTTTACCCTGCATGCCCTGCTTTCTGCCCTTCAGCCTGTCTTAAGACCATTTTTTATCGCGTGCGGCAGAATAAACCCTCGTCTCTCAGGCCGCTCTGGAAAAAATTGCGACCTAAATATGTTGTGTGATGTCGTTTCAGCAGCGTTTTTCTTTGCCTCTGGTGGTGTTTTTGTGCGTCCCCATGTTTAAAGCCTGATCCCTGTTCCTCTCATTCACAAAAATACCCTCATTCAAGTTTCAACTGTCGCTGCGCCACCGCTTCACTTGATCCTCCCGTTCTGTTGCTTCCACACGAGTCTCTATTTTTGGCTCTGTTTGCTTTTATTTCTTCTTTTTTTTAAGTCTATTTTTCTTCCATTCACAGCCCGTGATGCTGCTGCTGCTGCTGCACGTGGTCTGGTTTCCCTCCTCCTCCTCAAACCAAACCTCCAACTCTGACTCTCATCCTCTGGTTCCCTCTCATCGTCTTTCTTCTCCAGCTCTCCGTCTTTCATTCACACGTTTGACCTCTTTGTCTGCTTCAATCTCTGCTTTCTCCGTCTGCTCGTGAGTTTCATTGCTCGTGGTTAATCCATCCCACTCAGCGCTCAGATTACTGGGAGGATTGTGGGGTGGGGGGGTCCTGACCTCCACTGATTGAACCCACATCCATCCAAAACCCTGGGCGGAGGGATAAAAAGGGATACAATGGTTTGGGTCCAACCGTAGGGCGGAGGGAACTGTAAGGGCGGAACTACAAGGGATACGTGAGGCTCTTACCCTGGGCGGAGGGATACGTGAGGCGCTAACCCTGGGCGGAGGGATACGTGAGGCTCTAACCCTGGGCGGAGGGATACGTGAGGCGCTGACCCTGGGCGGAGGGATACGTGAGGCTCTAACCCTGGGCGGAGGGATACGTGAGGCGCTAACCCTGGGCGGAGGGAGGGATAACCCTGGGCGGAGGGATGTGAGGCGCTAACGCTGGGCGGAGGGATACGTGAGGCGCTAACCCTGGGCGGAGGGATACGTGAGGCGCTAACCCTGGGCGGAGGGATACGTGAGGCGCTAACCCTGGGCGGAGGGATACGAGAGGCGCTAACCCTGGGCGGAGGGATGTGAGGCGCTAACCCTGGGCGGAGGGATACGTGAGGCGCTAACTCTGGGCGGAGGGATGGGCGGAGGGATACGTGAGGCGCTGACCCTGGGCGGAGGGATACGTGAGGCGCTAACCCTGGGCGGAGGGATACGTGAGGCGATAACCCTGGGCGGAGGGATACGTGAGGCGCTAACCCTGTGCGGAGGGATACGTGAGGCCCTAACGCTGGGTGGAGGGATATGTGAGGCGCTAACCCTGGGCGGAGGGATACGTGAGGCGCTAACCCTGGGCGGAGGGATACGTGAGGCGCTGACCCTGGGCGGAGGGATACGTGAGGCGTTAACCCTGGGCGGAGGGATACATGAGGCGCTAACCCTGGGCGGAGGGATACGTGAGGCACTAACCCTGGGCGGAGGGATACGTGAGGCGCTAACCCTGGGCGGAGGGATACGTGAGGCGCTAACCCTGGGGCGGAGGGATACGTGAGGCGCTAACCCTGGGGGCGGAGGGATACGTGAGGCGCTAACCCGGGGCGGTGGGATGTGAGGCTCTAACCCCGGGCGGAGGGATACGTGAGGCGCTAACCCTGGGCGGAGGGATACGTGAGGCGCTGACCCTGGGCGGAGGGATACGTGAGGCGCTAACCCTGGGCGGAGGGATACGTGAGGCGCTAACCCCGGGGCGGAGGGATACGTGAGGCGCTAACCCTGGGCGGAGGGATACGTGAGGCGCTAACCCTGGATGGAGGGATACGTGAGGCGCTAACCCTGGGCGGAGGGATACGTGAGGCGCTAACCCTGGGCGGAGGGATACGTGAGGCGCTAATCCTGGGCGGAGGGATACGTGAGGCGCTAACGCTGGGCGGAGGGATACGTGAGGCGCTAACCCTGGGCGGAGGGATACGTGAGGCGCTGACACTGGGCGGAGGGATACGTGAGGCGCCAACCCTGGGCGGAGGGATACGTGAGGCTCTAACCCTGGGCGGAGGGATACGTGAGGCGCTAACCCTGGGCGGAGGGATACGTGAGGCGCTAACCCTGGGCGGAGGGATACGTGAGGCGCTAACCCTGGGCGGAGGGATACGTGAGGCGCTGACCCTGGGCGGAGGGATACGTGAGGCGCTGACCCTGGGCGGAGGGATACGTGAGGCGCTGACCCTGGGCGGAGGGATACGTGAGGCGCTGACCCTGGGCGGAGGGATACGTGAGGCGCTAACTCTGGGCGGAGGGATACGTGAGGCGCTAACCCTGGGCGGAGGGATACGTGAGGCGCTAACCCTGGGCGGAGGGATACGTGAGGCGCTGACCCTGGGCGGAGGGATACGTGAGGCGCTAACCCTGGGCGGAGGGATACGTGAGGCGCTAACCCTGGGCGGAGGGATACGTGAGGCGCTAACCCTGGGCGGAGGGATACGTGAGGCGCTAACCCTGGGCGGAGGGATACGTGAGGCCCTAACGCTGGGTGGAGGGATACGTGAGGCGCTAACCCTGGGCGGAGGGATACGTGAGTTGGTTAGGTCCAAATAAAAACTGTGTTTTTCCTGCACTTTGAAGGGCTGGAAAAAATTATATTCTACCCAACAATGGAACTGTTTATTTATTTTTCAGGTAAAATCTCTTTTAGGCCGTGAAAATAGGCCGTTTCTTTGGGTCCATTCACAACAATGCATGTTGTAAATCTCTGGGCAGGGCTATTATGGGCTGGTGTTGCTAACGGGAGGAGTGCAGAGAGTCTTCTACTGCAATTAAAGTACTTAGGGGCTATTTGTAGATCATACCACCACACTGTAAAAACATGGTCCTTTCCCTTTAAAGATTTTAAACTGGCTGTTAGCATCCTTTCATTCCCAGTGTTTTAATTAATTAATCTTAGCATTAACTGTAGGGGTGTAAGAAAAAATCCTTAAATAAATTTTTTCGATTTTTTTTTTTTTTAAAATAAAACTGGCTAAAAACACAAGCTGTCTTATTTTTTTCATTTCTTCATCTAAATTCCTGCTGCTTGTATTTCTTCAGCAAGCCGATGTTAAGCATAACCATGTCATTTCAATTTTCTTAGAAACTCAATATATCGTTTTCCTAATTAATTAATCTTAGCATGAACTGATGAGAGGTGAGAGAATGGATGATTAGTTGTTGCAGTAATATTGTGTCTGACCTTTATGAGCTTCTACAACAGACGGCGTCTTTAAATCTACCTTGTTTCCCTTTCATGTGTTATTTCACATCTACATCCTGTTCACGTCCTCCTCACACATGCAGCAGCCATGTCGTAGCTGGTGTCACACCGAGCAGAAGGAATGACATGCTGGATTCAGTCCGACTAATCCCATTAACTGCTGGAATAAAATAAACCAACCTTGGCCTGAAGAGAGAGGCGTCATCCTGATAAACCACACCATGTTCCCATCAGACATTCATAAGTTCAGAATAAGGAAAGGGTTAATGAAACGAGTCCCGTGGGAGCAGCGTCTGGCCTTCGCCTGCAGAGGGGATTTTA
>CM064892.1:885500-888000 GCA_030347415.2 Decapterus maruadsi
AAACTCCGTTCATTCCAGGCTAAAAACCACAGAAATACGGTTTATTTACATTTCTGAGTGACGTGTGCAGAGGAGCCAACATGGCGGCGCTGCGCTGCCCCTACCTTCCAGTAGTTTCCGCCTCCATCCCTCTGTTAGTGACGTCATCTTAGTCCGTAAAGATCCACAGGTTCAGGAAATAAAACCTGCACCTGATGGAAGTGGTCCAGAGAGTCCAGCAGCTCCGTCTCCGTCTCTGTCTCCTCCTGGTTCACCTGCACCTGCCGCAGCGCGAGACAACATGGCGGCCTCCTTTAAAAACGCCGCGCAAATAGCGTCAGCAGCGTGATGACGCAGGCGGAAGAACACAGACGACAAAAAAAAGAAAGAAAAGAAAGAACACAACGACTCTGCTGATCAAAAACAAAACGGCGTCCAGTCATATTGTTAATGTTTACTCATCAGAATGATTTAGTAGCTATGATTTATATTATAAACATTAAAGAGTTATTTATGAATATGAATCCCCATTCATTCTCAAATTCATTTGGGAAATTCATTTCTCACAGTTCAGAGTTTGAAGGAGACAGTTTAAGCAAATGATTGATTTATTTGAGTCTTAATGAATTTATTGATCATAAAGTATAGCCTTCTTTTTTATTTTTTACAGACACATGGAAACCAAAAACAAGACAAAACAAATACAAACAAACAAACCAACTTGATGAGTCGCTGGTTCAGAGTTTTATGGACATTTTATCACATTTACAGATGCAAATGGAAAATTCATCAATAGATTGATATAATATCACCAAACTGTCACTGCACAAGATTTCTACCTATCCATCCACACACACACACAGACACAAAAAAAATAGTCATGAAAAAAGATAATGGAGAATAAATCTGTGAAACTCTTGGAAGCAGATCCAACAGCTCCAACTGGATGTTTGTTTGTTCTCCTCCTTTTCTTTCTTTGAGCTACAACATCCATCCTGTCGCCGCCTGGAGCTTCATCCAGAGCGTCGCTGGCTGCCATCGACCAGCTACACACACACACACACGTCAATAACACATGTGTGATCTGATGTTTTCACCAGTTTTGTGCCAGAAACACCTTAAAGTTAACGTTCTGTTTTAAAGGTTCAGAAACGGCGAGTTGACCCGAGGAAGGAAAACAATGTGATTGGCCGTCACATCGAGCAGGACAGCCTATCAAAGCTCGGGGTGAGACTGAGCTCGGTGTGTGTGTGTGTGTGTGTGTCTCAGACGTAGAATCCGTGCACCTGTATTATCCAATGTGGAAAAAAATACCACACTTTGATCTCGGATTTCCTTAAAGGGCCAACGGGGAGTTTCTATTGGTTATAAAACAGTCTCACGTTAATGTGGATGAATCTACGCTACCCACACTTGTTAATGGCTCCATTTTCCATCAATTTATCGTTTTGTCTCTATCGTTATTTTGTTATTATTAGTGGTCGAGCCGACCAGCGTTTCCTTACTTTCGGTTTCGCGGACGCAAATGAGAATAACGGCGATTCGGGCGGCGTTATGGTCGGAACTACGACGGTAACTGAACCTCTTTGAACCTCTGACTTTAATCCTTGATGAATGAAAACATGAGTCCGTCTCGCGCCGGTGGAGGAATTCTACGGTGCGCGCGGAGGCAGCGTGAAAACACTTCGCTTTTCCAAAACTCCTCGTTGTCCCTTTAAAAATAGTATTTTGCAGAGTTTGGGCTCCATCGTCTGAAAGATGAGTTGTTACACTATGTTAAGACCCAGCGTGGACCGTTCCACTACAACATCTAATTATGAAGGAACTCAACAAATGAGATAAATGACAAACTGCCCAAAACCAAACAGATAAACTCCTATTACAGGATGTTTTCTGTTCATGTCAGTAGTTACTGTAGTTCAGGGAATGTGAGTGAACATGGATGTCCAGAGGCCCAGATGGTTTATTATAGCTCTACTGTTCATGTAAATGAGCTTCAACTCCCACTCATCACATTTGAACCAGAGAAAGGACCTGATATTCAACCATCAGTTCATCATCACCTGATTTACACGGTTAAACAGGAATAAATGCAACGCCAGTGAAGTCACAGTGGGTGTGGACGTGTTGGAGCTTCATCACTGCTGCAGGAAACTCTGCTGTAACATCCCATTCCAACCACCGTACATCACACCAGTCTATTACATTAACACAGCACCAGACTGATGCATGTGTCAAACTCCATGCATGAGGCTTAAAACGCTTCAGCTCCACATCCCATGAGTCTCTAATGATCCAGATGTTTCCAGAAGCAGTTTGAGAAACGCAGGATAAACGATGTAATTGGCGGTCGTCCTCCCACGGCCGCAGGAAACACACGGCTCCTCCAACACGGACAGATCTGTGTGTTGACTCATCGTTTTCTCTCAAATGGAAACAAATAAATGAAATAACCTAACGTCACTGTCTTTGCTCTTCGCTCCGTCAGCCGCCGCCTCCTCCCACACAGCCTGCTGCCTCC
>CM064892.1:895500-905500 GCA_030347415.2 Decapterus maruadsi
TGTGTGTGTGTGTGTGTGTGTGTGTGTGTGTGTGTTTCTGAAGGCTCTCTGACCCTCAGCGGCGTCCTGCCAGGTGCAGATCAGAGCTCTGATTGGCTGCCGCCGCTCATCTCTGTCGCCAGGAAAAAACACGACGCTGCTGCCAGAAACTCTCAGAGGTCTGATGATGACACACACACACCTGAGGACAAGGACACACACACACACACACACACACACAGATAAACAAACAGTGACATGTGAAAGTCAAACTGCAGCTGATTCAGAGTCATTTAAATTCTCCTGACGTCTGAAATAATAAAGTTACTTTTGGTTTCTCTTGTTTAAATTCAGTTTTTAAAAAAAAACATAATTTGGGGGCTTTTATTTTGAAGGAGGACCAGAGGAAACAGAGGAGAGAGAGGACTTCAGTGTTTTAATGCATTTACATGTGAAGAGCTTCAGTTCAGCGTTCTTTTCAAAATAAAAGCTCGACACTGAGCTGTGGATCTGCGGATTCTTCAAAATAAAATCACATCTGTCGCCCACGTCGTCGTCGTCGTGACAACTAATAAAGTTACAAGTTTCAACGTGACCTTTGGTGAGAACACGTTATGAAGACATGATGTCATCATCATGACCTTTGACCTTTAAACCTTCTTCCCTCCGACACAACGAGCTGAAACAGTCTTCACCCTGATTTAATCAACACTCACTCATCTTCATCATCTCTCCCTCCTCTTCATCACCTCGTCTTCTTAATCATTTCCTCTTCATCATCTTCTCCTCATCATCACCTCCTCTTCCTCATCTCCTCTTCATCGTCAACACCTCTTCCTCCTCCTCATCATCTCCTCTTCATCATCTTCTCATCAACTCCTCCTCTTCATCACCTCCTCTTCTTCCTCTCCTCCTCTTCATCACCTCCTCTTCTTCATCTCCTCCTCCTCATCACCTCCTCTTCTTCATCTCCTCTTCATCGTCAACACCTCTTCCTCCTCCTCATCATCTCCTCTTCATCATCTTCTTATCAACTGCTCCCCTTCCTCTCCTCCTCCTCATCATCTCCTCTTCATCATCTTCTTATCAACTGCTCCTCTTCTTCCTCTCCTCCTCTTCATCACCTCCTCTTCCTCTTCAGCTCCTCTTCTTCCTCTCCTCCTCTTCATCACCTCCTCTTCCTCTTCAGCTCCTCTTCTTCCTCTCCTCCTCTTCATCACCTCCTCTTCCTCTTCAGCTCCTCTTCTTCCTCTCCTCCTCCTCATCACCTCCTCCTCCTCTTCATCACCTCCTCTTCTTCCTCTCCTCCTCCTCTTTTCCTTCGCACCACTGATCATCATTAGTCCGACTGCATCCTCCCATCACCACCACCCCCTCCTCCTCCTCCTCCTCCTCCTCTTCCTCCTCTTCCTCCTCTGCGTCTTCTTCACATTTCACTTCACGCTTTCTCCACTGAGCCTCCTGCCATCCCAAAATAATCTCGGCAGCACAGTGGTGAAGGTGTACGGGAGCTCAGGCAGAATAATGATGGAGGGAGAAACAGAAGGAGGAGAATAAAGAGGAGGAAGACGATGAAACCTCAGAGACTCCGAGACGTAAAAGTACATCTATGTTTGTCAATAAGAATATCGTCATAGCAACAGATGCTGTCTCTCAGGATGAACGGCTCTCATCCTCTCCTCGTGTTCACCAAGTTGATGATGATGATGATGATGATGATGATGAAGAAGAGTGGAGTCAACTCAGTGTGAGATGAATCCGTGTCCAGATCTTTTCCTGCCTCTAAGTATCTGATTATTTCATTAGTGTTTCTGAGAAAGAGAGAAGAGACGGGAGGAGGAGAGGAGGAGGAAGAGGAGGAGGAGGAGGAGGAGGGAGGAAAAGAAGAAAGGGGAGGAGGGAAAAATGAAGAAGGAGAGGAAGAAGTAGAAAAAGAAGAACATAGGAAGAAGATGGAGAAGAAAAAGGAAGAATAGGGAGGAGAAGAAGAAGAAGATGATGAAAAAGAAAAAAGAAATGGGAGAAGAAAAAGGAGAGGAAGACGTAGAAAAAGAAAAGAGGTAGACAAAGAAGAGGAAAAAGAGGTAGACAAAGAAGAGGAAAAAGAGGTAGAAGAAGAGGGAGAAGTAGAAAAAGAAGAACATAGGAAGAAGATGGAGAAGAAGAAAAAGGAAGAATAGGGAGGAGAAGAAGAAGATGATGATGAAAAAGAAGAAAAAGAAAAGAAATGGGAGAAGAAAAAGGAGAGGAAGACGTAGAAAAAGAAAAGGAGGAAGAAGAAAAGAGGTAGACAAAGAAGAGGAAAAAGAGGTAGAAGAAGAGGGAGAAGTAGAAAAAAGAAGAATAGGAAGAAAATGAAAGAAGAGAGGGAGGAGGCAAAGAAGAAGAAGAAGTAATGAAATCACAGTCAGAAGAACAAAGATGGTGAAAAGAGACAAAGAGGTGAAGGTGTGAAATCCCACTGCACCTGAACTCATCTCTGTGAGCAGCTGTTTTGCTGCTGCCTCGGCCGACTGTCCAGATGTGACCAGATGTTCTGCTGTGTTGTTAACACAGAGGCTCAGACTCTGACCCAGGATCAGCACCACGGACAGAGACGCGGCGGCGGCTCAGACTCTGACCCAGGATCAGCACCACGGACAGAGACGCGGTGGCTCCACACGCGGCTCAGACTCTGACCCAGGATCAGCACCACGGACAGAGACGTGGTGGCGGCTGGCGGCTCAGACTCTGACCCAGGATCAGCACCACGGACAGAGACGTGGCAGCAGCCGGCGGCTCAGACTCTGACCCAGGATCAGCACCACGGACAGAGACACGGCGGCGGCTCCACACGCGGCTCAGACTGATCCACAGTCAGTTCACATCAACAGCTACTAAAGAGGCAGAACCAGACTCCTGCACTGACCTCAGATCAGCTCCACAGCTTCTACCTTCATGTTCTGCCCCGAGGCACAGATCCAGGGTCCCACAGGCAGGCAGGGGAGGGATTATTATGGGATGTCTCCTGCTGAATACCGAGCAGATCCACCGCCGGGACGAAGCCGACACATTAGTTCATTCTGCAGCTTCTCAGTGAATTAAATCATCTAAGCTTTTATTCTGAAAGGATCAGAGAAACATCTCATCAGCTTCCTGTCAGGATGTGAACTTCCTGCTCCTCCAGCATCTCCATCCAACTCAGTCCAGACATGTCACAACTCAGTGTGTGTGTTTATATTATGTGTAGTATATTAGGCTATATCATGTCGATCACTGCCAATAATACTGATTATTGATCATCATCCAGACACAGGTGCTTAGTTCGCATTTCTTTTACTCTAAAGTTATTTATTTTATTTGTTTAATTGTGTTTTTAATTATGTTCTTGTATTGTATTTTACATATTGTATTGTATTGTGTTGTGTTGTGTGGGACACAGTAAAGTGACGGAGCGCAGGCTAAAGGCTGATGCTAAGCTAACAGAAGCTAACATCCAGTCTGGTGACTCATGAAGCCGCTTCAACAACAACAACAACAACTCATCGCTGTCTGTTTATCCTCTTCATCATCCTTCCTGTCCTGATTACACACACACACACACACACACACACACACACACACACACACACACACACACACACACACACACATTTGATTGGCGTGTGTGTGTTTGTGTGGTTTGATTGACGTGACTTCAGGTCGACTCTTTGCACCGTGGAAAGTGTTAAAACTGGCTCTTCTCTCTGATTTCAGGTGTTTCTGCTCCAATCAAAGCTGCTTTTTTCGAAAACAACACAATTTGTCTGATTGGTGTAATTCTTCTAGTCTGAGTGCTGCAGCTGTCAGGGTTTAGGCCACTGCGTCCAAACATACAGACACACACAGCATGATCACACACAAAACATTTAAACCTCAGATTTAAAGGGATACGCCAACATTTCTTTCCACGTCTTGTTTCACTCCTGAGTCCATGACCAGCAGATAGACACCATCCTTTCCACTGTGTGTGCAGTAACCATGGAGATACGGGCAGAGCTGATGCACCGCTAATTAGCTTAGCTCAAACACTGGAAGTGTATAGGTAGTGTTAGCCTGCCTCCACCTGAAGTAGCTAATTAGCTTAGCTCAAACACTGGAAGTGTATGGGTAGTGGTAGCCTGCTTCCACCTAAAGTAGCTAATTAGCTTAGCTCAAACACTGGAAGTGTATGGGTAGTGTTAGCCTTAGCTTAGCTCAAACACTGGAAGTGTATGGGTAGTGTTAGCCTTAGCTTAGCTCAAACACTGGAAGTGTATGGGTAGTGTTAGCCTTAGCTTAGCTCAAACACTGGAAGTGTATGGGTAGTGTTAGCCTGCCTCCACCTAAAGTAGCTAATTAGCTTAGCTCAAACACTGGAAGTGTATGGGTAGTGTTAGCCTTAGCTTAGCTCAAACACTGGAAGTGTATGGGTAGTGTTAGCCTTAGCTTAGCTCAAACACTGGAAGTGTATGGGTAGTGTTAGCCTTAGCTTAGCTCAAACACTGGAAGTGTATGGGTAGTGTTAGCCTGCCTCCTACCTGAGCTGAAATCAGCATCAGAAGCTGATTTCATTTTAGCTCTAAACTCTGTAAATATATCACTTTATCAACATTTCAAACATGTTTAGGTGAGAAAGTATCCGTTTAGATCAGCAGTGTGTCGTTAATTTGTCTAAATACCAGCTGTTTACTATTTTGTTGGGACGAATTCGGCGCTACTCAAGCTAGCCGTTGTGACCAACGCACTTCCTGTTACTTTCACAAAATAAAAAACCTGTTGCCCTTTACATGGAGGAAGCTCACCTACCCTCGATGTAGCTAGCTTGAACCAAAATAAACCGTCTTTGCTTGAACCCTCCGTTTTGACCGATCTCGTCCCGTTAGCGGCGTTTGACCGCTCAAGATGCCTTACCGGAGAGTTTTGTCAGCTCTGAGACGAAGATCGGTCCGTTTAGAGTTGTTGAAGAGTGTCTCTGATGACTTTAGGTGGAGGCAGGCTAACACTACCCATACACTTCCAGTGTTTGAGCTAAGCTAATTAGCTACTTTAGGTGGAGGCAGGCTAACACTACCCATACACTTCCAGTGTTTGAGCTAAGCTAATTAGCTACTTTAGGAGGAGGCAGGCTACCACTACCCATACAGTTCCAGTGTTTGAGCTAAGCTAATTAGCTACTTTAGGTGGAGGCAGGCTACCACTACCCATACAGTTCCAGTGTTTGAGCTAAGCTAATTAGCTACTTTAGGTGGAGGCAGGCTAACACTACCCATACACTTCCAGTGTTTGAGCTAAGCTAATTAGCTACTTTAGGTGGAGGCAGGCTAACACTACCCATACACTTCCAGTGTTTGAGCTAAGCTAATTACAGCGATACGGCGAACGTGTATGTTTGTGTTATGTGTGTGTGATTTGTCACGGTCCTAAAGCTAAAGCTTGACTGAAGGAGCCAATGGTTTGAATTACGGTGAAAAAACGCAATAAAGAACGGGTTTTTGGACTCCCAGGCTCCTCCTCTTTGTCCTGTAGGTTTCTGCTGGTGACAGATAAGATCGGCTGCTGTCAGTGGAACCCGAACCCTCCACACGGTCGATTAATGTCAGCGTCGGCTTCACTCTCTGATCAGAGTCTGTGTGTCTTTGAGGTTTCACACCAGACGGCGGAGATTAAAGAAGAAGAGCTTTGTGGGTAGAATGTCAGATCAGATCTCAGGTTGTGTAGATGTGAAGTGTCAGGTGTGTTTATCAGTCGCCACAGGTTTGATTCCTGCACATCGACACACACACACCAACAAGAGCAGTCAGTAAACACACACACACACACACACACACAGCATTGGTTTGAGCCTGTAGCTGTTGTCCAGACGTCTGTCAGTGTGCGTTCAGCTGCTCCTGAATGTGCAGTTATCAGCGCTACACAACGACTGAAACCACCCAACACACACGTTCCTCAACATCAGGATTCAGCTGTCTGGCGTTGACTCCGCCCCCAAAGGCCAGAAGAACATCTAACTGTAACACCTGAACACATGCTGGGTTAATTAAACATGGTGCATTGTGGGATTTCAGCATGTGTTTGAATACAGGATCTATCTCCCCTCTGTGATAAACGATGTGGCGGATGATTGGGAACATTTGTGGTATCAGCTGCTCCAGCACCAGATGGTGCGTTTTAATATCCAATATGGACGTTAGCGCTCAGACCGGAGCTGGTGCTGCTGCAAACCACGCTCTGCAGTTTCTGTGGAGATGAAACGATGGAGCTGATCGACTGAGGAGGTCGTTTAGCTCAGGATCGATCAGACCCATTGGTTTTAGAGGGAAATTCATGCAAAACCTCTGATGCACGTTGCCTTCAGGGACAGTTTTTCATCACCAGTCTCTGTATTTCCCTCTAAAACAACTCTGTGTGGTAACGTTGTGTTATTATCTCATAGCGTGGTGAATGTGCAGGTCACAACTTGTCCACCAGAGCGTTGTGGAGTTGTTGGATTGTGTATTTGATGAGTTTGATGAGGGAAACCAAGACATCCCATAATGAGCCTCCGTAGCGTAGCTCTGAGCAGCTCACGGCTCTGCTCCGCCGTTCTAAAAACAGCTTGCACCGACAATTAAAGGTAACAAACCTACTGCTACGACTATAGGGGTTATGGTGATGGGACAGTTGGACTAAATGTTGAACTGTCCCTTTAAATCCAACAAAATTACTGTAATTACTGGCGTACGGAGCCGACGTGGGCCGCTCGCCGCTCCCTGAGGCTGACTGTTGTTGTCAAAGTGAAAACTAGAAGCACATTACGTTTGTAAAACCAAAGAAGAAGTGAAGCTGACCTCGTGACCCTGCGCCTGTTGCCCGGGTGATCTCCGTCTTCTTTGTCCTCCTGTGTGGACACAAACACAAAGACACATCAGAGCTGCTGCTGCTTTCAGGATGAGCCGCTTCAACACCGTGAATAATAAACACAGGTTCCATTTTAGTCATTAAATCTGTTTTTTTTCTGTCTTTCAGAGACGTTTCCTTGTGATCAGATTAAAACTATTCAGTGTTTTCACTAAATGTGTTTTTACACCGAGCCGCCTGCGTCTCTGCTGCGACAGCTTTATGTGTCTCTAAACTAAAAGTCTGATATTCAAAGGAAAGAAAAGGCTCAGTGGTCACGGCTGGATGAGGACGCTATGATAGCCTACGCGTTTCAATACAAGGACAGTTTTTTTTATCTTTCTGTCAAAGTTTTCATCTTTTCAAACTATACAAAAAAAAATGGTTATAGGCTATGGTTATATTTCCACTTAATGCAGGGAATCAAAGTAAAAGACAAAGAGGATGTTATCCTATAGTGTGAAAATAGTCAAAGCTGTGCAGCTATTTAGGGATGAAACTAAAATCAGCTAATGTGGCCAAGAAGTGACGATAAATGCAAACAACTGCTCTAAAAAAGGAGATAACTGACTGAATAAGGCAAAAAGCATTTAGCCTATAGCTAAAGGCATCAGCCACGTTAAAAGTAGATGAGGGGATGAGGGGGAATCCTGCAGGCGTCACAGCAGCCGTGCAGGTCCAACTCTTGCTGCAGTACACGTGAAACTAGGATATATTCCCTTTTCCACAACTTCTCCCTTCTAGGTTGGAAAATAAATAGCCTAAATAAATAAATACCTTTCGTGGTGTGCGACGCCATATTGCTGTGACGTAATTCCGACCAACTCGGGCTGCTCGGATCCAACCCGAGTTCCCGAGTCGGAGTTCCGACTTCAAGGGCCGTTCTATTGCTTTTTTCCGAGTTGGAGGTCGGATCTTTCCGAGTTCCGAGTGCAATCGAACGCAGCATAAAAACTCACGGGAAGAACAGGAACAAAGAGCACGAGGGACAAACTGCAACAACAGACGATCCAACAAAGACAAAGGGAGAACACTGAGGTCAAGTGACCTAAACGAGGCACAGGTGGTGCAATCAGACACAGGTGAGACACATGAGGTAATCACAGCAGGACTGAACTTCAGAATAAAACAGGAACAAAAGAGAATGAAAGACATAGACCAATGTGGCTAAATAAAGCTAAGATTAGCAAAATGAGGCTAATAAAGTAGCTTATTGTGGCTAAATTATGCTAAAAGTAGCTAACAGTGGCTGAATGTGGCTAGACAGCGGCCAAGAGCCAAGACGGCACCTGAATGTGACTAAATATAGGCTAGCTAAAAATGTTCTAAATGTAGCTAAGACAGCAGCTGAATGTGGCTATAAAGTTAAAACAAATTGCTAAATGTGGCTAAAGCCGACACAATGAAGCTAAAATGTGCTTAATGTGGCTGAGACAGCGGCTGAATGTGGCTATAGCTGTTACTGAGGGTTGTAATAAAGGACTAACTGATCCTGATCTCTAGCTTCGCCCCAGGTGTGTCCGTCAAAACACAGATGCTGACAACTCTTCTTTAGTTTGACTGTTTCAGCTCAAGCAACAGTAAGAACATGGGCATGGTTTTGTGTGAGTGGTTCTGATCAGAAAAAGAGAATCTAGCCCACATTACATACACAGATATATTGACATAATGCACCTTTAATATTGTAATAACGTACACATTTCTGTATATTTATCCAATGTAGCTAATTAACATGAGTACACTGGCTAACTTGCAACAGAAAAATATGTAGCTACACATCCACTCCTAGCAAACAATTAACATCCACGTGTTTTCATGTTAGCAGTAGCTCCAAGCTAGGTGGCTAATGGCTATAATTATTAACTTATGAACAGAAATAATAATGATGTAGCAACAGAAATAATATGACTTACAGGTCTCACGGACGCACGCACACAATCACCAACTTCTGACTGTCAGCTAGTGATGTTACCTCGACACCGATTCGAGCAAAATGAACCGGAAGTGTCGGCGGGCGGTGTTTCGCCAAAAATCACGTGACCGCTCCAAACGAGGCCTGGTTTTGTCGAGCGGCTCCGCGGTGATTTCGAGTGGGCTGGGCTTGTCAATATTCAATGCTTTGGGGGTTGTATCGCCCCCAGACCAGTACAAATGTTTCATCAATAAAATGTTTTAAACGTTACACAAAGCCTTGTCTCAGTAATCACTACCATGGTTGCATAAACATAGCCTAAACATTCTTCATGATTCATAAAGCTAAACTCCAACAAAACAGACACTCACTATATCAGATTTATATTCCAACATTCTCTTTTTAATGTTTAGATTGACTACAGTGACATTATGACACAAGTTTGGTGAGATAACATAAATTTGATTAAAAACTGAATGAAACAATGAATGAGACTTGCTCGTGACAGTCATGACGTCATGACGTATTGTCAATTATTCCCTCAACGGCCAGCAGATGGCACTATTTTGACTGTATCGAAGCAGTGCATCACTTTCGGGGCAACGGTGTCAAAGTGGTTCAGTGCTTCAGAAAGCTTCGGTTTCACCACCACTACCACCTCTCTCTCTCATCACCGTCTTCTGGCCATAATACTCTACATCCATGCTTCTGGCTCGCGTGTGGTCGCTGAGCGTGACTGTCACGCGTATCTGCCTCTGATCACAATCACGCGCCCAGAGTAATCAATACTGGGCTACGGCCCTACGTACAATAGCTAACAATTAGCTAAATAAGGCTAAATGGAGCTAAGATAGCGGGATGTGGCTAAACAAAGCTAAAAATGTGCTTATGTGGCTAAATGACCAAGAATGTGGTTTAGGAAGCTGTTCAGTGTGTTTTTAACACAGACGAGCTAGAGTTAAATGAGCTGGAGGTAAAGAGGTAAACATGGTAAACATGGTAAACATGGAGCGGCTGCTGTGTGAAGATAACAGGAAGCTGCTGCTGTGACGTCACGTCGTTCAGCGCTAACGACTTGAGCTCGTGGACAGGAAGTGATTCATGAACTGACACAAGTTCACACTCGGTTCAGTCTGAAGAGACACACACACACACACACACACACACACACACACTGCAGTAACAGTAGCTCGGCTCTCTCTGGCAGGAACAGTACCAGTGTGTGTTTGTCAG
>CM064892.1:910500-978000 GCA_030347415.2 Decapterus maruadsi
AGCATCATCTCAGTGTGTGTGATAAGCTTCTGATTAATGAGTCTCTGTTGATCAGATCTGAGGCTCAGATACAGTGAGGCGGAGTCAGAGTGATGTCATCGACCTTTTCAGTGACTCTGACGATCAAACTTCTGCTCTGGAAAATGAACCAGTTTCCTTCACATGAGATAGTTTTATATTCATTGTTTTTGTTAAATTTCAATTTTCAAGGATCAGTTTTCTCTCTTCACCAGCAGACTGTGACCCCGCCCCCTTTAGGGAATGAGCAGACCGTGACTCCGCCCCCTTTAGGAGACAGCACACTGTGACTCCGCCCCCTTTAGGAGACTAGCAGACCGTGACTCCGCCCCTTTTAGGGGACCGGTACACTGTGACTCCGCCCCCTTTAGGAGCCCACCAGACCGTGACTCCGCCCCCTTTAGGAGACCGGCAGACTGTGACTCCGCCCCCTTTAGGAGACCAGCAGACCGTGACTCCGCCCCTTTTAGGAGACCGGCAGACTGTGACTCCGCCCCCTTTAGGAGACCAGCAGACCGTGACTCCGCCCCTTTTAGGAGACCAGCAGACCGTGACTCCGCCCCCTTTAGGAGACTAGCAGACTGTGACTCCGCCTCCTTTAGGAGACTAGCAGACCGTGACTCCGCCCCCTTTAGGAGACCAGCAGACCATGACTCCGCCCCCTTTAGGAGCCCACCAGACCGTGACTCCGCCCCCTTTAAGAGACCAGCAGACCGTGACTCCGCCCCCTTTAGGAGACCAGCAGACCGTGACTCCGCCCCCTTTAGGAGACTAGCAGACTGTGACTCCGCCTCCTTTAGGGAATGAGCAGACCGTGACTCCACCCCCTTTAGGGAATGAGCAGACCGTGACTCCGCCCCCTTTAGGAGACCAGCAGACCGTGACTCCGCCCCCTTTAGGAGACCAGCAGACTGTGGCTCCGCCCCCTTTAGGAGACTAGCAGACCGTGACTCCGCCCCCTTTAGGAGACCAGCAGACCGTGACTCCGCCCCTTTTAGGAGACCAGCAGACTGTGACTCCGCCTCCTTTAGGAGACCAGCAGACCGTGACTCCGCCCCCTTTAGGAGACAGCAGACCGTGACTCCGCCCCCTTTAGGAGACCAGCAGCAGCAGCAGGTCTTGAGACTATTGACTCCAATGGGAGAAGTGAACATGAGCTCAGATTATGGTCGATTCTTTCTCTCCAGAGTCACTGAAGTAAACATTGGACTCATTTTATCACAAGACACTTCTCTCCTGAACATTTAGACACGAAAATTGACCAATTTCAGACAAATCAGGAGAAAATGAACATTGTTCCAGACCTGTCTCAGAAGCAGCCGGAGGAACGAGGTGGAGGAGGAGGCTGATCTCTGCTGCTGCGTTCACTGTCCATCAGGCGAGTGGGGTCTAAATCCACCCTGGATCAGTGAATCAATCTGGAGCAGCCTTTAGCCCGTGTGTGTGTGTGTGTGTGTGTGTGTGTTGTGACTCACTATTGTCTTTGATCTTGTGAAGAGCTGCAGTGATAAATTAGAGCCGTTAATTAACGTACACACTGAGATAAACATGTTCAAAGTCAATAACTGCTGCACAAACACACACAAACACACACACCACATGTTCATGTATGAGCTCTCTTCTTCTTCTTCTGTGGTGCCTACCATTAAAACATAAAAGGAGAAAAAAGAAATGTTTTCTCTATTTGAATCAATGTAAAGTGTTGTGTTGTTATGCTCTGTTGTTGTGTGTATTGTGTTGTTGTTGTGCAGCCTCCTGTGGGTGGTGTGTTGTTGAGGCGGTGAGGTCACAGCCAGATGTGTGAACAGCAGCAGCTGGAGTGGAGGTGAGGTCGTTGTCCCACGGTCAGTGAAGGGCTCTCGTCTCCTGAGGAGCAGTGATGAGGCGTTCAGGGACAGTGATGAGGCGTTCAGGGACAGTGATGAGGCGTTCAGGGGACAGTGATGAGGCGTTCAGGGACAGTGATGAGGCGTTCAGGGGACAGTGATGAGGCGTTCAGGGGACAACGATGAGGCGTTCAGGGACAGTGATGAGGCGTTCAGGGACAGTGATGAGGCGTTCAGGGGACAGTGATGAGGCGTTCAGGGACAGTGATGAGGCGTTCAGGGGACAGTGATGAGGCGTTCAGGGGACAGTGATGAGGCGTTCAGGGGACAGTGATGAGGCGTTCAGGGACAGTGATGAGGCGTTCAGGGGACAGTGATGAGGCGTTCAGGGGACAACGATGAGGCGTTCAGGGACAGTGATGAGGCGTTCAGGGGACAGTGATGAGGCGTTCAGGGACAGTGATGAGGCGTTCAGGGGACAGTGATGAGGCGTTCAGGGACAGTGATGAGGCGTTCAGGGACAGTGATGAGGCGTTCAGGGGACAGTGATGAGGCGTTCAGGGGACAGTGATGAGGCGTTCAGGGACAGTGATGAGGCGTTCAGGGGACAACGATGAGGCGTTCAGGGACAGTGATGAGGCGTTCAGGGACAGTGATGAGGCGTTCAGGGGACAGTGATGAGGCGTTCAGGGGACAGTGATGAGGCGTTCAGGGACAGTGATGAGGCGTTCAGGGGACAGTGATGAGGCGTTCAGGGGACAGTGATGAGGCGTTCAGGGACAGTGATGAGGCGTTCAGGGGACAACGATGAGGCGTTCAGGGACAGTGATGAGGCGTTCAGGGACAGTGATGAGGCGTTCAGGGACAGTGATGAGGCGTTCAGGGGACAACGATGAGGCGTTCAGGGACAGTGATGAGGCGTTCAGGGACAGTGATGAGGCGTTCAGGGGACAGTGATGAGGCGTTCAAGGGACAGTGATGAGGCGTTCAGGGGGCAGGGACAGGGACAGTGATGAGGCGTTCAAGGGACAGTGATGAGGCGTTCAAGGGACAGTGATGAGGCGTTCAGGGGACAGTGATGAGGCGTTCAGGGGACAGTGATGAGGCGTTCAAGGGACAGTGATGAGGCGTTCAGGGACAGTGATGAGGCGTTCAGGGGACAGTGATGAGGCGTTCAGGGACAGTGATGAGGCGTTCAAGGGACAGTGATGAGGCGTTCAGGGGACAGTGATGAGGCGTTCAGGGGACAGTGATGAGGCGTTCAGGGACAGTGATGAGGCGTTCAGGGACAGTGATGAGACAGTGATGAGGCGTTCAGGGACAGTGATGAGGCGTTCAGGGACAGTGATGAGGCGTTCAGGGGACAGTGATGAGGCGTTCAGGGACAGTGATGAGGCGTTCAGGGGACAGTGATGAGGCGTTCAAGGGACATTCACAGGGACAGTGATGAGCTCTCAAGGACAGTGATGGTGTTCAAGGGACAGTGATGAGGCGTTCAAGGACGGTGATGAGGCGTTCAGGGACAGTGATGAGGCGTTCAAGGACAGTGATGAGGCAGGACAGGGGACAGTGATCCAGAGGCGTTCAAACAGTGATACATCAAGGGACAGTGAAAACGTTCAGGGACAGTGATGAGGCAAACAGTGAATTTTTCAGGGACAGTGATTTCAGGGACAGTGATGTTTTCAGGGACAGTAACGTTCAACATATATAGGGAAATGATTCAGGGACAGTGATGAGGCCAGGGGACAGTGAAAACAGTGATGATTCAGGGACAGTGATATTATTAGGCTCTTAAATCCTTCTTGAACTTTTTTTTATTAAACTAATGTATTTGACCTTCTGTGTGACGGTGCCACCATAACAATCAAATTAAATGTCCCATGATGTGTAGGATTATAGATATAGGCCTATTATAATTATCTATAATATCTATGTTCATGTATAAACAGTCTCATGTCTTACAGCAGTAACTATGGGTCAATATCACGCTACAGATGATTCTACATGCGTGTGTAGAACATGTGAGCTGTAAAACGCGCTGCCTGATCAGACTGATAACATCTTTTATCTCCATCTTCCTCCTCCTGAGTCTCCACCTGCTGCTCCGTCTCCCCTCGGGCCGTTCCACACACACTAATCTGCTCTATTGATATTTTCCAGCAGCTCCATCTTGTTTAATCCACACAAACTCTCTCCAGCTCCGTAAATACATATAAATCCAGGTTTTCAGTCTTTCGGTCCCAGAGGCACAGGAATCAGGATTTAGATGGAGTGAGAGCTCACATGAGCGTCTTTATCTCCCGTCTTCCTGTAAATCCTTTGTGGTTTCTGAAGAAAAGTTAACGTAGCGCTGCAGATTTATTAGCTAAATATCATCACACCTGGGTAATACTGTAATACTGTCTCTGTGTTTTCCAATGTGACGCAATGTGAAGATGAAGCAGCAGCGGCTAACTAGCTAGCCTAGCCTATAGGCTAATGGGCTACGCTAAGCATCGCTAGATTTTGATTTCACTCTGAAATTACAGTTTAGCTTTTAGCCGTTTGCATTTGTCTAATTTAAAGTTTAGCTAACATTCACTGCTTTTGAACTTTACCCTTATGTAAAACTTTAATTTTAGTTTTAGACTAAGTTACTAAAATTTGAGTGAAAACTTTGCTAAAATTAGTTAACTGGTTGAAACAACTGAAGTCCTAAATAACCGTGAAGTTAACAATTTACTGAAGCTTAGCCGACGTTAGCTAGCCTCTTAAATAAGTTAAACTATTGGTGAAGTTTTTAACTTTAGCCTTTTCAATTTAACTAATTTCAAACATTAACTTAGGACATTTAAGTAGCTTTTTTACTTTATCTTGAAACCAGCGTTTAGCTAAGATGCTAGCTGGTAGCATGCCCTTTAATCCACACAAACTCTCTCCAGCTCCGTAAATACATATAAATCCAGGTTTTCAGTCTTTCGGTCCCAGAGGCACAGGAATCAGGAATCAGGAATTAGATGGAGTGAGAGCTCACATGAGCGTCTTTATCTCCCGTCTTCCTGTAAATCCTTCGTGGTTTCTGAAGAAAAGTTAACGTAGTGCTGCAGATTTATTAGCTAAATATCATCACACCTGGGTAATACTGTAATAATGTCTCTGTGTTTTCCAATGTGACGCAATGTGAAGATAAAGCAGCAGTGGCTAACTAGCTAGCTAGCCTATATGCTAACGGGCTACGCTAAGCATCGCTAGATTTTGATTTCACTCTGAAATTACAGTTTAGCTTTTAGCCGTTTGCATTTGTCTAATTTAAAGTTTAGCTAACATTCACTACTTTTGAACTTTACCCTTACGTAAAACTTTAATTTTAGTTTTAGACTAAGTTACTAATCGTTTCAAATTTTAGTGAAAACTTTGCTAAAATTAGTTAACTGGTTGAAACAACTGAAGTCCTAGATAACCGTGAAGTTAACAATTTACTGAAGCTTAGCCGACGTTAGCTACTGTAGCCTCTTAAATAAGTTAAACTATTGGTGAAGTTTTTAACTTTAGCCTTTTCAATTTAACTTATTTCAAACATTAACTTAGGACATTTATGTAGCTTTTTACTTTATTTTGAAACCACTGTTTAGCTAAGATGCTAGCTGGTAGCATGCCCTTTAATTTCTGGTTTAATGTCAATATAAGAAGTCATACATAATAATGAATGACAAATAACAATTTACTGAAGCTTAGCCGACGTTAGCTAGTTTTTAACTTAAACTTTAATTTTTGGTCTTATAAATTACAGTTTAGAAAGTTAGCTATTTTCACATTCTAGCCTCTTAAATAAGTTTAACTAACATTAGTGAAGTTTAACTTTAGCCTTTTAAGTTTAGCTAATTTCATAGGACATTTTAGTTAAACTTTAAGTAGTTACTTGAAACCACTGTTTAGCTAAGATGCTAGCTGGTAGCATTTCCTTTAATTTCTGGTTTAATGTCAATATAAGAAGTCATACAGTACATAATAATGAATGACTGTAGTTTCCAGGTGTTTCACTGCGGCCGGGTCACTGAGGCCGTCAGCTGATCAGACTCAGACCTTCACGCCTTCACCCAGACTGACTCATTTCTATCTCTGCTGATGAGTCCTTGAGCAGGACACCGACCCCCCCCAGATGAAATACAGTACACAGATTAAAGCTACCTGTAAGGTCACAGCGGGACGGCAGCAGGATTTACAGGTTTCATCTTTAAACCTCCAGAGTCCGTGTTGTTTCCTCGACCTCAGGAGACGGAGAGTCTGAAGCTCAAATAATTTAAAGCATCACTTTCAGCTTCGCCGTCCTCACATTTTATCTCTGGAAGCTGCCGCTTGATTTTCTGCACTTTTCAGGGTTACAAAGCCCCCCTCCTCCTGCCCCCCCCCCCCCCCTCCCAGTGGATTCACACAGCAGCTCGAATGCTAGAAATGAGTCTTCATGTTATCAATGGAGGCTCAGCTGCCAAATGGCTGATATTATGTTCATCTGCATTCACAGGACGACGGCGCCGGGTGGAAGGAGAGTCGGTGCAGCTGCAGGAAGTCGAGTCAGATTCAGATTCAGGGCAGAACTGAAGGAAAAGGTGAAGAACATTCATCTGTGTGCAGCGACACACATTTCAATCTTTTTAATGGAGGTGAAGAAACTCCAGCGTCACCTCATTCATGTCCACAAGATGTTTTTATCAGGACTAAGAACCAATCACAGCCTCATAAACACAGATTTTAGCACTTATTTTAAAGGAATAGTTCGAACTAGAATGCAATTTTGGGTGAACTATCCCTTTAATCTGGAGATAATCTGATCAACAGGTGGATGGCAACACGCCGAGTGTGTGTGGATCAGTGTGTTTCCTCCTCCACGTCACATGACGTTCAGGGCCGCACGCCACCGAGCAGATGGCTGCTACGCCGCCACGCCAGCCGCCGTCACGGCAACCGCCGCCAGCAGCAGCAGCATCAGCAGCAGGCGGCGAGAAATGATGATATAGATGAGTTCCCTATGGATGTGACACCTCAGAGTGTGTGAAGTGCTAATGCACTGGAACCTGAAGGTCAGAGGCGGCGTGTGTGTGTGTGTGTGTGTGAGATCAGAGAGAAACGTCAGTGAGGATGAGGATGATGAAGATGAAGGTTTAGAGTCCAGATCTGCAGAGACCGACAATGTAATCCCACCTTCAAAGGAACTCAGTGTTGTGTAGTTATTGTGTTGCAGTCTCTTTTTAGAAATAAGGTCCAGATTGTAAAAAAAAATGTAATTATCCTTTAAATAAAGGTTTAATAAAATCCTGTCCTCTTCCTCTTCCTCCTCCTCAGAAAGACTTGAACCTCCAGTGTTTCTGACCTGGACCTGAGCCGAGTGGCGGCGGTGGCGGCAGCAGAGTCTGACAGGACGGAGCCGGAGGCGTCAAACACAAACATGACTCAGTCCAGTGTCATTATGGGGTTTGTTTTGTGTTTTACCACAGAAGAAGAAGAAGCAGCAGATGATGATGATGATGATGATGATGCTGAGGTCTGGTCTGCGTGGGCGACACGTGACGTTGGTTTCCTCTGGATTTTCAGCCTCAGTGATTTTTCACCTCCCACTGGTTCAAACACACACACACACACAGACACGCACACACAGACACACACACACACACACACACACCGAGCAGCTGAAGATGTTGCTCCTGATGTGGAAACATCTGGACGATCAGACGGAGGTTCAAGTTTTTCACCTCCCACTGGTTCAAACTAAACACACACACACACACACACACACACACACACACAGCTTATTGAAAGTACATATTTTTGCAGCTTTGTCAACGTGTACAATGTGTCTGGTCAATAAAGATGAATTGAATTGAAAATTGAGGGAAATAAAGAGGGAGGAGAGACAGAGCTTCTCTCACTCTAAAAACCATCTCCGTGTAGTTCTCCATCTCCTCTCTGGAGCTCTGGTAACAGCAGGTCGGTGTCAGCCAATCAGAAGAGAGGAGGAGGCTCCGAGCCTCTCTTCTGATTGGCTGACTGGTTTCTAAAGTGATTGAAAATAAAAACAGAACAGATTTCAGAATAAAACACTCACCAAATCCTGCAAAGTTGTTGTCGGATGGATGGTGGGTCCAGGTGGTGAGGGGGCGGGGCTTAGTTGTGACATCACAAAGTGGCAGGAAGTCCTGACGGCTGGTTTCAACAGGCTCTGCACTGCAAAAACTCTACATCTTTCCAAGAATATTTGTCTCATTTCTAGTCAAAACGAATCAATTTCCACTGAAAATCTAACTCATCACCTAAAATTAACTTGTTTTCCTATAATTTTCACTTGTTTTCAAACACATTTGAAGTAGAATGAGATGAGTTTTGACTAGAAACAAGACAAATATTCTTCCTCTAATGGTCGTCTTTGATGTGAAACATGAACCTGAAGCAGGAAACCTTTTGTATTTTGTTTAATCTGTAAATGATTCGACTACAGAACGATGAGAATAAACATGATGCTGAAACAGAAAAGTGCAGAAAATATAAACAAACTGTTGCTGTAACACATCGTCCTTCATGTGGAGCCTCTGATCTGATCCTGGACCAGTTGTTCATCCTGCTCACAGATAAAGTGCAGTTTCTCTTCACCTCAACCAACAACATCCAACTGCAGCGCCGCTCGGACGCACGTCCGCAGAGAAAAAGACATTTTAAAAATTGCACTTTTAAATATAAAGAAAATCAGAACGAGTAGAAAAGATTAAATAAAAATACATGAAACATTGTTAAATAAGAACCGTCGCTCAGACAGGAAGTGGTCTTCTCTAGCTTCCTAACTAAAACAGTTGATATTGATCATTGATCGGCCTCCACCAGGCAGTGATGTCATCGCGCCTCCACCAGGCGGTGATGTCATCGTGCCTCCACCAGGCAGTGATGTCATCGTGCCTCCACCAGGCGGTGATGTCATCGTGTCGTCAGGAGGAGACTGAGCTCGTAGCAGCTGATTGGTCCCGTCAACTCACACAGTACAGTAGACTGGATTATATTAGTACAACAGGCTATATTAGAGTACAACAGAGTGGAATAGAGTACAGTGTAGTGTAATAGATTACAGTAGAGTTATTATTTGATCATCCTGGAGCGAAGTCGTCTCTTGATGATCTGATGGTCCGAGTCTTTCTCCTCCGGTTCTCTGCTGATGATCTGACGGAGAGAACAGAGACGTTACTGAGTTTAAAACATCGCTCCGTTCTGCTTCTCTCAGAAAATCTTTGTATTGGAGTCAATGAGGAGCAGAGACAGACGTGGTCGCACTCAGAGGCTGATTATTCAAATTCTCTAAGTCTCTCTGAGATGTTGAGCACATGGTGAGAAACAGAACAAGTTTGTCTACAAATATGGAAAAAATCATGTGTGTAAAGTGTAAACTGTGTCCATGAGGAGTGTGGAAAGAGAAAGAATCAGGAGTTTTTCCGGCTCTCTCCCCACTCTAACCGATGATGTCATCACTCTGACACGAACATTCCGTCCAATACACACCCATTATAATCTCATAATTTCTCCAAAAATGATCATGGTCATTGATCAAAAACTATACAACCTATCAAAACGTGGAGTAATACACCAATACACAAGACTTGTGTCTACTGTTTAAAGTTGAAACAGAGTCTCCAGGTGAAAGGAAGCCTGAGCAGCAGACGTTTGTTCAACTCCAGTGATTGGTCTGTTTCACCCTTTCAACTCTCATTGACTTCATTTCTGCGCAGTTTTAAAATTCGTAAACTGTTGAGAAAAGTAACACGTCTGAAAAATGATCTTTGTGTGTGTGTGTGTGTGTGTGTGTACTGACGGGGTGGGAGGGCAGGTCCATGGGGGAGCTGATCTCAGGTCTGTAGAGTTTCCTCTTGTTCTTCTTGGCTCTGAGGCTCAGGGAGGAAGAGGAGGAGGAGGAAGAGGAGGAGGCGGCGGTCGACTCCACTTCTCCTCGTCCGCTCACCAGACTCATCATCTTCTTGGCTGCAAACGAGAGGAGAGCCGATCAGACCGATGGATCTGGACCTGATCGATCAGTTTCACTGCAGCACTGACACTCATCAACAACTTCAGCATCCTGACATTAACATGAGTTATTAACCCTTTCATAAACATGGCGCTGCAACACATCCTGTCTGAAATGTAACTACGGACGCTCAGCTTCATTTTTGTTGTTGCTTTATATGAAATAATGAGAAACCAGAGGAGTGAAGGTGAGAGAGGAGCAGCATCCAACCCTGAGGCCACAATTAACTCAGACTCTCCTGAGGACGAACCGGACCAGACCGGTTCAGTCCAACATGCCCCCTCCCTCCCTGCAGTCATCATTACCCCCCCCTTCACGGTCACTGTCAGACCTGTCGTCCTTCATCCCAACAGCTCACACTTCGTCCTCTGTGTCTCATTTAAACTGTGAAACTCAACGTCAACCTGCAGCCTCCTGATTGGCTCCTGTCCTGGGGCCTCCTGATTGGCTCCTGAGGTCACGTGACCAGCGAAACGCCTCAGCCTGCTCTGTTTGTCTAATGTTGTGTCGTGTTTGGGTCTTAATTTAACTCCAGACTCAGTTCCTCGTCACTGTGGACTCTCCTTTACTGAGCCTTTCAAAATAAAAGCCCTGTAGCTGGAGGAGCTGGTTCCTCTGTCTGTCGGCCATTGTTCTGCAGATTACCCAGAATGCACTGCACCGTGGTCCAGAGCGTTTAGTGCAGCAGATGAACTGCTGAGGTAACGGGTCGTCACCGTCACACTGACCTTTAGAGCCGAGCAGCGTGGGCGAGCTCTGCAGGAAGTCTCCGATCTTCTGCAGCGTCCCCTCCTTCCTGCTGCGGAGGCTGCTGTGGGAGTCGTGGCGACCGGCGGGGGAGGAGCTCTGGTCACAGAGAACAGACCCCAGGTCAGTCAGGGTGTTTACAACATCTACCTTTATTCTGAAGGAGCTTTAACACAAACATCTACCTTTATTTTGAAGGAGCTTTAACACAAACATCTACCTTTATTTTGAAGGAGCTTTAACACAAACATCTACCTTTATTTTGAAGGAGCTTTAACACAAACATCTACCTTTATTTTGAAGGAGCTTTAACACAAACATCTACCTTTATTTTGAAGGAGCTTTAACACAAACATCTGCCTTTATTTTGAAGGAGCTTCAACACAAACATCTACCTTTATTTTGAAGGAACTTTAAAACAAACATCTGCCTTTATTTTGAAGGAGCTTCAACACAAACATCTACCTTTATTTTGAAGGAGCTTTAACACAAACATCTACCTTTATTTTGAAGGAGCTTTAACATAAACATCTACCTTTATTTTGAAGGAGCTTTAACACAAACATCTACTTTTATTTTGAAGGAGCTTTAATACAAACATCTAACTTTATTTTGAAGGAGCTTTAACACAAACATCTACCTTTATTTTGAAGGAGCTTTAACACAAACATCTACCTTTATTTTGAAGGAGCTTTAACACAAACATCTACCTTTATTTTGAAGGAGCTTTAACACAAACATCTACCTTTATTTTGAAGGAGCTTGAACACAAACATCTACCTTTATTTTGAAGGAGCTTTAACACAAACATCTACCTTTATTTTGAAGGAGCTTTAACACAAACATCTACCTTTATTTTGAAGGAGCTTTAACACAAACATCTACCTTTATTTTGAAGGAGCTTTAACACAAACTTCTACCTTTATTTTGAAGGAGCTTTAACACAAACATCTTCAGCCATCGTTACATTTTCTCATGTTCATATATTAACGATGAATATTTGACGTTAATGTGTGAACAGTTGGACCAATCACAGCACATGTTCATGGCTGTGTGTGTGTGTGTGTGTGAGTGTGAGTCACCTCCTCCTGGTGTGGGGTCAGCTTAGGAGTCACTTTGGTCCTGGTGTTCCTCCTGTTCTCCGCCTCCACCTCCTCCTGTCACACACACACACACAGAGACACACACACACACAGGGTTGGTATCCAGCGGCAACAGCAGAGTGATGATGTCGTGATGAGGTCGTGATGAGGTCGTGATGATGTCGTGATGAGGTCGTGTCATGTGGAGAGAAAACGACTGCACTTCAGGACGATCAACCTGAACGACTGCTTCTCACAACACAGCTGAGAGTCTGGGATGATGATGATGATGATGATGATGATGATGATGATGATGATGATGATGATGATGATGATGATGGCACAGAGTGAACGGTCGATCTTGTTGTGTTGTTGTTTTTAACACAACAAACTTTAAACCAGTTGTTAGTCTTGGTTTGATCACATACAGGTGATGATGTCAGAGCAGCAGCTTCAGAACTTTATCTTGTTGCTTCAGAACCAGCAACACAAGAAGTCGCGACTCTCGTTCTTGGTTTGATGTGAAAATTAGACTTTTGTTTTCCTTCATGAACTGGAAAAAGTATTTCATTTTCTTTTTTGATTAGTTTTTTTGATGATTAGTTTTTTCTGGCTTGACGGGATGTCAGATTCCCGCTGCGAGGAGCTTCCAGCTGCAGGAACGTCAGGAGGTGGAGTTCTGTGATAACACGTTAGTGGGTTTTTCCTTTGAAAATCATGCAGTTAAATCTGTTTTTTGGAAGATAAAATACTCAGAAAAAGGAAAAAATCTGTCAGAAAAACAGAGGAAAGTATTCAAAAAATACCAGTCCATATATTGTCTATGAAAACGTTCTTTTATAACACAATCCTTCAACCAGACACGAAGCAGCTGCTGAAACTCCATCAACTAGAAGCTCAGAACCAAACAACTCTATACTTTATAAGAACATTATATTATTATATATATATATTATTATTATGTAAAGAAGAACTTTCACTAATGAAGACGTCGTCCTTGGTGTAAAGATATGGGTTATTATATATTCTACTTAATTATTAATATATGGCTATTATTATATCATAAGAACTCAGTTGGAGCCGTCGTCTTGTTATTTAAATGTATATAATATTGTCAGTGTATTGTTTCCTGTCTGTGTCGTCCAGCGTCAATGTTTATATTATATTATATTATATTATATTATATTATATTATATTATATTATATTATATTATATTATATTATATTATATTATATTATATTATATTATATTATTATTTATAGTTATAATATCCAACAGTAAAACCTGCACCATGACGGTTTTATCGTCAACATGTGGAGCTGTTTGTGGCTTCGTTCAGTCTCAACTTCTTCTCTTCTCTTCCTCCGGTCACAGAGAATATTATGGGATGTTGATGTAAAGAGCTTCACAAGTTCATCCTGATCAAACACAGAGTTAAAGAACCGCCTCGTCGTCCACGGCAACACAAACGTCCTGCTTAGACTTCAGTCATTCATTCATCTTTTGTTTCAATACACTGACCCCAGATCAGAAGAAGAAGAAGAGCAAGGAGAGGGGGAGGAGGAAGAGGAGCAACGGAGGTAGGAGAGGAAGAGGGAGGAGGAGGAGGAGGAGGAGAAGAAGAGAGGAGGAGGAGAAGAGGAGAAGAAGAGAGGAGGAGGAGGAGGAGGAGGAGGAGAAGAGAGGAGGAGGAGGAGAAGAAGAGAGGAGGAGGAGAAGAAGAGAGGAGGAGGAGGAGAAGAAGAGAGGAGGAGGAGGAGGAGAAGAAGAGAGGAGGAGGAGGAGGAGGAGAAGAAGAGAGGAGGAGGAGAAGAAGAGAGGAGGAGGAGGAGGAGAAGAAGAGAGGAGGAGGAGAAGAAGAGAGGAGGAGGAGGAGGAGAGAGGAGGAGGAGGAGGAGGAGGAGGAGAAGAGAGGAGGAGAAGAAGAGAGGAGGAGGAGGAGGAGGAGGAGGAGGAGGAGAAGAGGAGAAGAAGAGAGGAGGAGGAGAAGAAGAGAGGAGGAGGAGGAGAGAAGAAAGGGAGAAAGAGGAGGAAGAATAGAGAGAAAGAGGAGAAGAAGAGAGGAGGAGGAGAAGAGAGGAGGAGGAGAAGAGAGGAGGAGGAGGTAAAAGAGAGGAAGAGGAGGAGGTGGAGAGAAGAAAGGGAGAAAGAGGAGAAGAAGAGAGGAGGAGGAGGAGAAGAGAGGAGGAGGAGGAGGAGGAGGAGAAGAAGAGAAGAGGAGGAGAAGAAGAGGAGGAGGAGAAGAAGAGAGGAGGAGGAGAAGAGGAGATTTTTTGATTTTTAAAAAGGGAGAAATTATCAGGAGGAAATTCAATCAGACAATCCCTAAAGGGAGAAAGAAGGAGGAATCAGAAGAAAATGAGAACAACAGGAGAGAAAAGGACTCAGATCTTGAGGACCTGCGGATTTTTCCAACCAACACAAGACCTCATTGACATCACTACGACATCACTACGACATCATCGCTGATGGAGTCAGACAGGTTCTGAACCACAGCGCCGTCACCAAGGAAACGCTCTCACACCAAACAGTCAGACCGGTGATGTCACCCTGTTCTTGACCTCCAAATGACTAACTTTGCAAACCAGAGATAATCACACACACACACACTTCTTTGCTGAGTAGCACACGTAGATGAACAAACAGAAAGAAAAGTGCTCCCCTAACCCCAACCCAGCCCTGCAGCAGCCTGAACAGACACTCCAGTCACACACACACATGACAATGTCACACACACACACCTACGACAACTACACGCTGTTAATCAATAGTTTAATTAATACATCTTTCCTCCGTCATTAACTCTAATTAGTCTGTTAATTAAATCACATTAATTAGAGTCAGTGAAGGAAACGATTCATAACTTTATTTTTAATAATCATTAAAGGGAAAGTTCATCCAAAATTCTAATTTCACTCATTATCTACCTTTGGGTGAACTATCCCTTTAACTGATGCTTCACAGCGTTACTGCTGATGTTCTTCATCGTCATCATCCTCGGTGGTGACGTGTGCACCACTGAGGATGATGTCACATGATCAGGATGAGTGACGACAGGACTGATGTGATGAGTTTGATGAGTGATGTGATGAATGCGATGAGTTCTGTAGCGACTAAACGATGAGGACGTGACGTGTTCGATGTCAAGTATAAAAGTCTGTACCTCGTGTTGTGTTCGTCGTTTACTCCTCCTGAAAATGTGAGACTTCACAGAAAAGAAACAGAAAAGTATTTTAGAGGATTTCACAGCTCAGTGGTAATCTGATTAGTAATCTGATTAGTAATCTGATTACTCTGTCACTACATTTTGCAACAAGGGGAAACGATTGGTCAGAGCCAATCAGAAGCCTATATGAGCAATGACACAATCGTCTCCAAACATCTCACCATGCGTTGGTCCATGCAACACAACCCGCCCTGGGGTTTTCAAAATAAAACGTCAACCCCAGAGCTTTCGGAAAAAAAAAACACAACACCAGATTTCAAAATAAAACACAATCCCAGAACTTTCAAAATAAAACTTGAGCGCAGTTTTCGACATGAAACAGAACCGGAGTTTCCAAAATAAAAAGTCGACCCCAGAACTTTCAGAACAAAACACAACGGCAAGTTTCAAAATAAAATGCAATCTGTAGTTTTCAAAATAAAAGTCCACTGAACAACTTTAAATCATAAATGTTCCACGTTGCAGCTTCTTAACTCAAATATTTATCTATAGCTCAACAGACAGAAGTTGTACAGATGTATTTATAAAGTATGTATATATGTGTATATATACACACACACAGTATATGTACATGTGTGAATGTTTCATGTGGTTTGACAGAGGGAACATTAAACTGCTTCATGTTTAATGTTCAACCCTCCAGACTCCGTCACGTGTCCTCACACTCCTGTAAATATCTGTTTACATCCCTGTTGGTCAGTGTGTGTGTTTACGTGCACGTGCACGTGTTCTGCTGCCGGCGCTGAAACCAACAAACTGAGAGAAGACGAGATAAATAAATAAATAAATAAATAAATGAAAAGAGAACAAGCAGCAGGGAAACATTCACACTGTGGATCAGCTGTTCATTCTGCTTCACAGTGTTTTGGTCAACACTTGTAAATATAAATAAATGACTCAAGGCAACGACAGCATTAAAATCATTTCTGCCTCTAAGCCAATTAAAAACCACCGAGCCCTTTAGATTAAAAATAAATACAAAGACTGAGTTTAATCTGTTCAGATATTAAATTATGGAAACGGTTTATTTCTTCTTCCCTTCACTAAACAACTTTTTAGGTTTTAATGATGGAAACTGTTGATTGACTGTAACTGAGCCGAGCAGAACCGGTATGAACCGGTCTGAGCAGCAGGTTCGGTCTCTGCTGCCTGTGACGCTGTGAGGTCTGATCCTCAGATCGTCTGAGCTCAGCAGGATCAGGACCCGACTGGTCCAAGTCAACAAGCTGTGATGCTGCAGCTCACGAACAAACAAACAAACAAACAACCCTAAAGACTGTCCAAAGCTCTGCAGAGAAGCTCCATGGACTCTGAGTTTCCTCCCTTTTTTGCTCATTCTCATTTTCCACCAGAGTTCCAGCTCAGTGGAAACACGGATGAAGTTGTAAAAAAAATGGCACTGCTCCTTTAAGGTGGGAATCCTGCAGAGTTCCTCTTCAGAAGGAGAACGTGTTGGACGTTTTTAACCTCAGGTCTCTATCCTTCCATCTTTCTTTCCTTCCTTCTTCCCTTCCGTCCTTCTTTCCTTCCCTTTGTCCTTCTTTCTTTCCTTCCTTCTTCCCTTAGTCCTTCTTTCCTTCCCTTTGTCCTTCTTTCTATCCTTCCTTTTTCCCTTCGTCCTTCTTTCTTTCCTTCCTTTTTCCCTTCGTCCTTCTTTCCTTCCCTTTGTCCTTCTTTCTATCCTTCCTTTTTCCCTTAAAAGTCCTTGAACAACTTTCTTTCCTTCATAAATTTCCCTTGCAGTCCTTAACTTTTATCTTCCCTTCGTCCTTCTTTCTTTCCTTCCTTTTTCCCTTCGTCCTTCTTTCCTTCCCTTTGTCCTTCTTTCTATCCTTCCTTTTTCCCTTCGTCCTTCTTTCTTTCCTTCCTTTTTAACGTTCCCCTCCAGACTCTTCTTTCCTTCCACTTTGTCCTTCTTTTATCCTTCCTTTTGGTCCCTGTCCTTCTTTCTTTCCTTCCTTTTCTCCCTTCTGTCCAACAAACTGAGAGAAGACGAGATAAATAAATAAATAAATAAATAAATGAAAAGTCCTTCTTTCCTTCCCTTTGTCCTTCAGCTTTCATTCTTCTTCCCAGTCCTTTTTCAACCTTTGTCCTTCTTTCTAAATCCTTCCTTTTTCCCTTCAGTCCTTAAAATCTTTTCTTCCTTTTTCCCTTCGTCCTTCTTTCCTTCCCTTTAGTCCTTCTTTCTTCCTTCCTTTTTCCCTTAAATCAAAGACTTTTTCTGTTCCCTTAGTCCTTAAATTATCCTTCCTTTTTCCCTTCGTCCTTCTTTCCTTCCCTTTGTCCTTCTTTCTATCCTTCCTTTTTCCCTTCGTCCTTCTTTCTTTCCTTCCTTTTTCCCTTCGTCCTTCTTTCCTTCCCTTTGTCCTTCTTTCTTTCCTTCCTTTTTCCCTTTGTCCTTCTTTCCTTCCCTTTGTCCTTCCTTCCCTTCGTGGACCAGAGGGTTGAAGTGTTGGTTAGTGTTTTACATGTTAACTGCTACATGAGTTCTTCCTCCTCCTCCTTCTGGGCTCTAAATGGAAATGAAGCCAGAGCTGATGAGGAATCCTGACAGAGTTCCTGTTCAGAAGGATCGAACCTGTTTTCATCTGACCCACCTCAAAATGCTAATCCCCCCCCTCCCTCCCTCTCTCTCTGTGACGCTGGCTCGCGCCCTGACCCCCCGTGTTTGGTCCCATTAATCAGCGGTGAAGCTGCTCCGACCCGGATCAAGGAGAGGTGAGGCCCAGCCGCTGGGCTGAGCCGCTCCGTGCACATGATGTAAAACCTCCTCCGTCAAACCAACGGCCGTCTGTCACCTTGAAGCTTCAGTCTTCCTATTGGTTCCTGCAGCTCACCTTCACTCTGTGACTCACACCACACGGGATGATGTCAACGGATAGTTTTACTTTTAGCAACCTCGTCGTTTTTACATGGAAGTGAGAAGTCGTTAAAGGGATAGTTCAACATTTAGTCAAACTGTCCCATCACCATAACCCCTATAGTCATAGCAGTAGGTTCGTTACCTTTAATTGTCGGTGCAAGCTGTTTTTAGAACGGCGGAGCAGAGCCGTGAGCTGCTCAGAGCTACGCTACAGAGGCTCATGGGATTTCTTGGTTTCTTGGACAAGTTGTGACCTGCACATTCACCACGCTATGAGATAATAACACAACGTTACCACAGAGTTGTTTTAGAGGGAAATACAGAGACTGTTGATGAAAAACTGTCCCTGAAGGCAACGTGCATCAGAGGTTTTACATGAATTTCCCTCTAAAACACCTCTGTTTTAAAACCCCTCCGTAGCGTAGCTCTGAGCAGCTCACGGCTCTGCTCCGCCGTTCTAAAAACAGCTTGCACCGACAATTAAAGGGTAACGAACCTACTACTATGGCTATAGGGGTTATGGTGATGGGACAGTTTGACTAAATGTTGAACTGTCCCTTTAGTATTACAGTTTGTCTGTATGGCGCTCTGAGCTGGTTGATGTGCAGCACGTGGACCAGTTCAGGACCAGCATGCACCGGGGCGGACAGCGTTCCCACCAGTCGTTGTTTGGATAATAAATCATGGAGGAAAGTTTGGACGATTCATTCTTTCTGGTGCGTGAGCCGCAGACCGTTACCCATGATGCACCAGTGGCCTTTAGATTTATTGAACGCAGCTTTTCGTCTCCACCGCTCCTCGTTTCCACAAGAATCACAGTTAAAACTCTGATGGTCGACGACGTCCAGAGTCTCCGTGGCGGCGGCGGCAGCGGCGTTGGGTTTCCTGACGTTTTATTTTTTATTTTTTAAATTCTGTCAAAGTTTCTCGACCGCATCCAGTGACGTACAGGAAGTTTCCAAATCCCGCCACAATAAAAGCCCCCCCGGTCTAGCCACACAGTTTATATTTAACTGTTATTTGTCCGATCGCCGCGGTGACGGTGCAGCCGCCGTCGCGTCACACTGTGGGTCTGTGTGTGTGCGTGGAGTGACGCACATGATTGTGTGTCTTTGTAGCTTCAGTGTGTGAGAGAGAGAGACGTTAACCCTCTTGTCGTCCTTCTGGTTCAAATTAACTCAATCTGTTCCCTTCCTCCATCTTTCCTTCCTTCCTTCCCTTTGTCCTTCTTTCTTTCCTTCCTTTTTCCCTTCGTCCTTCTTTCTTTCCCTTAGTCCTTCTTTCTATACTTCTTCCCTTTGTTCTTCCTTCCTTCCTTTTTCCCTTCGTCCTTCTTTCCTTCCTTCCTTCCTTCCTTCCTTTTTCCCTTCGTCCTTCTTTCCTTCCCTTCGTCCTTCTTTCCTTCCTTCCTTCCCTTTGTCCTTCTTTCCTTCCTTCCTTCCCTTCGTCCTTCTTTCCTTCCTTTTTCCCTTCGTCCTTCTTTCCTTCCTTCCTTTTTCCCTTCGTCCTTCCTTCCTTTTTCCCTTCGTCCTTCCTTCCTTCCTTTTTCCCTTCGCCCTTCTTTCCTTTCTTCCTTTTTCCCTTCGCCCTTCTTTCCTTCCTTTTTCCCTTCGCCCTTCTTTCCTTTCTTCCTTCTTCCCTTCGTCCTTCTTTCCTTCCTTTTTCCCTTCGCCCTTCTTTCCTTTCTTCCTTTTTCCCTTCGTCCTTCTTTCCTTCCTTCCTTTTTCCCTTTGTCCTTCTTTCCTTCCTTCCTTCCCTTCGTCCTTCCTTCCTTCCTTTTTCCCCTTCGTCCTTCTTTCCTTCCTTCCTTCTTCCCTTCGTCCTTCTTTCCTTCCTTCCTTTTTCCCTTCGCCCTTCTTTCCTTCCTTCCTTCTTCCCTTCGTCCTTCTTTCCTTCCTTCCTTCCCTTCGTCCTTCCTTCCTTCCTTTTTCCCTTCGTCCTTCTTTCCTTCCTTCCTTTTTCACTTCCTCCTTCGTCCTTCTTTCCTTCCTTCCTTCCCTTCGTCCTTCCTTCCTTCCTTTTTCCCTTCGTCCTTCTTTCCTTCCTTCCTTTTTCCCTTCATCCTTCCTTCCTTCCTTCCTTCCTTCCTTCCTTCCTTCCTTCCTTCCTTCCCTTCGTGGACCAGAGGGCTGAAGTGTTGGTTAGTGTTTACATGTTAACTGGTGCATGAGTTCTTCCTCCTTCTTCTTCTCTGATAATTACAGGATAGAACGTTTCTGACAAAAAGATGAGTCTCTGAGTTTCCACGGGGACAGTGAACACACAGACACACACTGTGATGCTAATGTGTGTGTACAGTAAGTACAGCCTTGTGCCGTCACGTCTCGACTCCGTCGTCCTCTCGCCTCTCTTCACCTCCTCCTCCTCCTCCTCCATTGATTTTTTTCCCTCTCCATTTTTCTATTCTCTGCTCTGATCCGACCCCCCCTTCCCCCACATCTCTGCTGTAACTCTGCCACTTTTATCTCCCTTATTTCCATCTCACTCTCTCCTCTCCTCCTCCTCCTCTAGGGATGGGAGAATAAATCAATTCACATAAGTGTCGCAATATTTTTTTTTGACGATTTTTAGGGTTTTTTCATCCAGAGTCCAGGTTTTGAAAAGGGTTTAAGTTCAACTTTATAATGGAGTCTGTTCATTTCTAGGCTCCTACAGATAAATGAGAGTTTACCTCAGTCTAGATCTCATTCTGTCACAAAGGTTTCAGAAGCCTGTTTTTCTAGACTCTTTTATTTTTGAGAGTAAACATATATTGCTGCTGAATAAATCTTAAAAACTGACTCACATGTGAGGATGTGTATTTTTTGGGGATAAATATGGTTCCTGGAATAATTTGTAGACGATGATAACCATTGTGACTGTTACAGAATAGTAACAGTAGAGGGAAATGATGAACAACTGTCCCTGAAGGCAACGTGCATCAGAGGTTCTGCATGAATTTCCCTCTAAAACAACTCTGTGTGGTAACGTTGTGTTATTATCTCATAGCGTGGTGAATGTGCAGGTCACAACTTGTCCACCAGAGCGTTGTGGAGTTGTTGGATTGTGTATTTGATGAGTTTGATGAGGGAAACAAAGACATCCCATAATGAGCCTCCGTAGCGTAGCTCTGAGCAGCTCACGGCTCTGCTCCGCCGTTCTAAAAATAGCTTGCACCGACAATTAAAGGTAACGAACCTACTGCTATGACTATAGGGGTTATGGTGATGGGACAGTTTGACTAAATGTTGAACTATGCCTTTAAAAATGCAGACAAAAAATCGATTGGCAATATCCTAGAAACTTAAACTGAATTGGCATCAAAAAATTGTAGAGGAATGGAATCAGGAGAAAAGCACATCACCCCCCCCCGTTCCTCCCCCCCCCCCCCTCCCTCCCATCTCTCTCAGTTGATCCTGTCTGAGCTCCTCCGTCTCTTTATTCCTCCTCCTCCTCTCTCCTCCTCCCCCCGTTGTGTTGTTTTCTCTGCTGCTCATCATCACGCAGCACTTTGCAGCTGACGGGGTCGTGGATGTGTTGACCCCCCCGGGGCCTCAGATCATTTCAGACCCCATCGTCGTCTTGTCTTGGTGTTTTTGTATTTCTTTCTCTCTCTCCTGCTCCTCCTGCTGCCGCTGCAGCTGCATGTTGTTGAGTGAAGGTCGACTCCTGTGTTTTCCAGGTGGAAACTGGGTCGTTGCCGCCGCAGCGTTCAGCGTTCAGACGCATTCATTAGAGAACAAAGTGTTCAAAGACCAACAACACAACCTCCTCCTCCTCCTCCTCCTCGTGGTCGTATCCCTCCGCCGCCAACACTAGTCCCAGGTCAGACGTGTTACAGATCAACTGGAGATGCACAGTTTTCAAAATCTCAACTCAGCATGGGCACGGTTAAAGGAATAGTTCACCAAAAAATGAGATCCCCTCATGCTGATGAATACTCTGGAGTAGTTTTTTCTCCTCAAAGGTCGTCTGGACCCGGGAGGACGGTTCATAGTCCAACCAACACTTTATATGAGAGTAATAACGTCCATAAAACTACTGAACAACCCTTTGGAAAATTCCTCCACATAAATTAACTGCAGTCCAAGTGTCCTGAAGAAACTTTCCAGGGAAATCTGAAACAGCGGGTTGTTTCCAAATATTGGACTGCAAATTTTCCACAGGGAATAATGGGAATTAGACCCTTGTTCCATTAACTAGAAATTGGGGGTAATGAAACAAACTGTATCATCATCAAATTCTTGTCATCATCATCATTGTCATTATTTATCGTCGGGTCGCGCCAACGCATTTCTTAGTTTTGGTTTTGACGGATGTTTAAATTATTGAGGATAATGTCACCAAATCACCTTTCCTCTTCCTCTTCCTGCGCCCTGAGAATTTCAGCTGTCACAGCTCCTGAGGTTTGAAGAAGTGTTTTAATCACTGGACGGTTTTTTTTTTCTTCCTACGACGCAGTAAAAGTGACAGCGATCTACATTAATGATGAGCTGAGTCTGTGCTTCAATCTTTAAAACACAGAGACGATAAAACAAGTCTGAACTCTGGGTGACTGAGTCATTAACCCTCACCTGTCCTCACACTTTAACCTCTGCAGATTAAAGGGATAGTTCAACATTTTGTCAAACTGTCCCATCACCATAACCCCTATAGTCATAGCAGTAGGTTCATTACCTTTAATTGTCGGTGCAAGCTATTTTTAGAACTGCAGGAAGCAGTGCATGTGAGCTGCTCAGAGCCCTGCAGGAAGCAGTGCTCATTATGGGATTTCTTGGTTTCCCCATCAAACTCATCAAATACACAATCCAACAACCCTCCAGGAACGCTCTGGTGGACAAGTTGTGACCTGCAGCCCTTCAGGAAGCAGTGTGCATGAGATAATAATATTCAACGTTACCATTAAATCTGAGTTGTTTTAGCCAAAATTCATGCAAAATATTTTCTCCAACTATATTTAAGTTCCCTGTTGCCTTCAGGGACAGTTGTTCATCAACAGTCTCTGTTTCCTTTCCCATAAATTCCTGTTAATCACAGAAACAACATTGGAAATTCGTTTTGCAACCTGCTATGAACAACCCATCTTTATTCCACCACACTGCAGCGTCGGGATGCAGCTGGGAATCTGGACGGAAGTTTCCTCTCTGCTCTCAAACTCAAGTGTTGTTCAAGTGTTTTCTCTGCCAGCGACCTCGACCCCCCCACGGGTCAAACTCCACCTCCTCCCTGAACGACGTCTGTGTTTAACGGAGGGTTAAAGGTCCGAGCGGCTCAACAAAACCGGAATAACTCCGCGTGGCGTTCGTGTTCCTCCCTGAGCGGCGGTTATTCGAGTCACTGAAGGTGTGAAGTGTGTGAGCAGCAGCGCCGTCACACACTGATGCACATCTGCCAACCTGCATCAACATCTGGGGGTAAAAACAGCTGCAGAGCAGGAGGGTTAGAACTGATGATGCTTCTTTGTTAACATGAATTCATTTGACATTAATTCCATGTGTTTGTGTAAAAACTAAGTCATTATTGACTTCAGAGTCATTAAAACCTCACCTGTCCTCACACTTTAACCAGTGTCTTTATTAAAGGGCTAATTGCAACTTTTTCAGACTGTCCCATGACGATCACAGAGGGTAAAGTACCTATGACCGCATGTCTTCATCATCATCATCATCATCATGATGAGGCGCTGATACTAGAAAGAGAGGAGAGAGGAGGAAAAGGAGGAGGAGGAAGAGGAGGAAGAGAGGGATTTCTTGGATCAAACTCATCAAATAACAATCCAACAACTCCAGAGAGGAGGAAAAGGAGGAAGATGAAGAAGAGGAAGAGAGAGGAGGAAAAGGAGAAGATGAAGAAGTTGTTTTTAGGGATGTCCCGATCAGGTTTTTTTGGAGGATCCGGAGTCCGAGTCATTTGATTTTGAGTATCTGCCGATTCCGAGGGAAAACTTTGGCAATGCAGTAAAGCTTTTAATGTAGATGTATCATCCCACTATTTTTCTGTTCTTTGTGCTCTACTATGTAACAATATCACAATCTCACAATAATAGCCTAGGAATAACAAGATGACATTTATTGTATTGTAAGACATGTCATGATATCAAGCTCTCACTGTATGATATCAGACAGTAGCTCCATAGTATAATATTAATTCCATTATCCATAAGTCAACAGGAACATTTGATCAAAGTAAAATAGGGAGGAGGAATCAGAGGAAGAGATCCCACCCTGATGAAGAAGAGGAGGAAGAGGAGGAAGAAGAAGAAGAGGAAGAGGAGGAGAGAGAAAGAAGATGAGGAAGATGAAGAAGAGGAAGAGAGAGGAGGAAGAGGAGGGAAAGGAGGAGGAGGAAGAAGAAGAGGATGAAGAGGAGGAGGGAGAGGAGGATGATGAAGAAGAGGAAGAGGAGGAGGGAGAGGAGGATGATGAAGAAGAGGAAGAGAGAGGAGGAAGAGGAGGAAAAACAGGGAGGAGGAAGAGAGAGGGAGAGGAGGAGGATGATGAAGAAGAAGAACGCGCCGTCATTTCATATATTTAAATGTTTGTGACGCGCAGCCACACACACACACAACATGGAGCTCTGCTCCAGGAAGAGGAGGGAAAGGAGGATGATGAAGAGGAGGAAGAGGAGGAGGGAGAGGAGGAAGAGCAGCAGTCGTCTCCGTGTTAACCTTTGCAGCGCTGCAGTGAAGTGACAGATGAACTGGAGTCGACCTCCTGTTTCTGTTAGAGACGATGTTTAATGTGATCTCTGGGGGAGTGTGAGTCTGTGTGTGTGTCTGTGTGTCTGTGTGTGTGTGTCTGTGTGTGTGTGTGTGTGAGTCTGTGTGTGTCTGTGTGTGTGTGTGAGTCTGTCTGTGTGTGTGTCTGTACGTTTCTCCTTGTAAGAGGTTTTTATGATTAATGAGTGCGTCTTTGTGCAGCGTGTGTGCGTGTGTTTATTTTGGGTGTTTGTTGTCTGAACTTGTTTACAGAATGAGACAGAAACATCCTGAGTCGTGTTTACTCAGTAGAGGGAGCTTCTACCTGCTGAGGCGTCGGAGCTACGGTGGCCCAGAGGGCTTCAATGTTTAAAGGGATAGTTCAACATTTAGTCAAACTGTCCCATCACCATAACCCCTATAGTCATAGCAGTAGGTTCGTTACCTTTAATTGTCGGTGCAAGTTATTTTTAGAATGGTGGAGCAGAGCCGTGAGCTGCTCAGAGCTACGCTACGGAGGCTCATGGGATTTCTTGGTTTCCCTCATCAAACTCATCAAATACACAATCCAACAACTCCACAACGCTCTGGTGGACAAGTTGTGACCTGCACATTCACCACGCTATGAGATAATAACACAACGTTACCACACAGAGTTGTTTTAGAGGGAAATTCATGCAAAACCTCTGATGCACGTTGCCTTCAGGGACAGTTGTTCATCAACAGTCTCTGTATTTCTGGGCCAATTGGACTAAATGTTGAACTATCCCTTTAATGAGTGAATCACGTCACGATAAGGACTTCATTTATTCTGCAGGTTGTAATTGTCGTGTAGTTTTATCTGTAGTGAGCAGGCTTGGTTGGAGGTGTGAGGAACATATTAATGAAAGGTTTATTTTAGGGCTGAAACGATTCCTCGAGTAATTCGAGTACCTCGATTACAAAAAATGGTCCGAGGATTTTTTTCTGCCTCGAGGAATCGTTAATTTAACTGTAAAAGATGGGAAGATGAAGACTACTTTCAATGTGGCACAACAACGGACTCACGTCACCTACGTAAGGGAAGAGCGGAGAAGAAAGGAGAGAGGAGGAGGAGGATGAAGAAGGACATGGGTGAGGGAGTGGGGGATGAAGAAGCTGAAGAGTGCGATGGAAAAATGTGCAAGTTGTGCGAGCGTGAAAGCAAACTACGGGGAGACGGAGGGATGCAGGATGACAGTAGTCTACTGTGAAGCCAGGTAGTGGTTTAGCGAGGTGACGCAGCTCCGCTGCTGTTTACTCTCTCCAGCGTGCACATGTTGATCAGATGTTGAGCCGAGACGTCAGGAACAAGTTGATAAACTTTGTTGTAGCCTGCCGTGTTAACTCAGACCGCGGGTCTGAGGTTTTGTCAGTGGTGCTGTGACAGCAGGCCTCTGCAGTCTGTCAGCTCTGTGTGTATGGGACTTTGTTTTTATTCTCCATACACACTTGTTAACAGCACACACTCAAACGAGGGTGACGTTGTGCAGCGTGTGTGCGTCTGTTTATTTTGGGTGTTTGGCCATCACTGAACTTCCGTTTACAGAATGACACTGGGGCCCGGTGTAAATGTTCCCAGAATCAACTCCGGTGGCACCAGGGCCGTTGGCCCTGAGGAATTCTGGGCCCCGGTGAAAGAATAGGGGGTCCATTTCATCCTCAGTTTGGGGATCAACATTTAGTCAAACTGTCCCATCAAGACTCCTGGTCTAAATGAAAATGTATTGGGCTGCGTTGTTTGCTTTTTTAGTGGGATATCCAGAAAAGATTTTGCACTGCCAATGTGGAGCCGGTTTGGAAAAAATGTGAGGATCACTGAGCTAGAATATGAAGACAAACCCTGCTATGTTGAGCCTCCTTCGCAGTTCCATTAAAGCTTTCAGACAACGTTATCACGCCTAAAAATATGATATTACCACACAGAGTTGTTGTACGAAATTCATTAATAATCACGTTGAAATATGTTTTTTCTCTTGTGTATTCAATAACTAAATGTGAACTCCCTTTAACCAAGAAAAACGTACGTTTTATCCGATTCTGCAGATTGTAATTGATGGAATTTTCTGTAGAAGCAGGCTTGATTGGACTAAAATATTAAGCTGAAAGTTTATTTTAATGTGTTTGACAGTAATGAATGAATGAATGAGTCATTAGGTCGATTCGGTCGTTACACGTCGTGTATTTAATTAACTGTGTTTTACAGTAGAGTGCACGTGTGCTTGTTGTGGTACAAACACGTGCTTGTGTGTGTGTGTGTGTTGTTGTGTGTCACACACCTCAGGGAGCAGAGTGTAACCGAGGAGTTAACCTACTTCCTCTCTCACACACACACACACAGACACACACACACACAGAAACCCTAAGTGCAGCTCCTCCGCTGCCTGTGAGCTCCAGGGAGACGGAGTCGTGACCTTTGACCTCTGACCTCGGTCCTCACACGAGACTTTGAATCAGTTTGACTGAAGGTCTGGTCGGAGAGGAGCAGCAGCTCGTTGACCTCCTCACTGCACACACACACAGACACACACACCCTCCTCGGAGCTACTGGAGCTTCGTGACAGCAATAAGGAAACAGTTTCTCTGCTGGTCGGTGAATAAATATAACAGGTTCGCTGCAGGATTAATCATAATCGTGATGTCACGCTGTGTGATCACGCAATCGCACGAAAGTCTGTGATTTCACGTAAATAAATGTGAGTGCGTGAGCCTGTAAACAGGACCATCTCTGCTGTGTGTGTGGAGCCTGGTGGCTCGTTTCCTGTGTTGTGCTCGATAATCCAGCAAATAAACTCATTACAGCATTGATTTACTGTCGTAATCGTAATCACACATTTCTACCAAACCGTGCAGAACTCGTTCCACACATTTGAAATGTCAAAACTTTGAAAACAAAACGTATCAACCGGCGCATTCATTGTCTCCCGTTAATAAATGAATATCGGCTGCAGCCCGAGGTGAAACAACGCTTCACTCGTCACCACTGACATCGCCAATAACCAACATACCATAATAACCCAATAACCAATCACAATCCGACCACGTGAGGAAGCAGCAACACGTCTATGAAAATAAGTATTTACAGTAGGGGTGTGAGAAAAAATCGATATACTTAAATATCGCGATATTTTTTTCGCGATATGGTATCGATATCCGGTTTTCCGTATCGATTTTTTTTTTACTTTATTTTTTTTTATAAAACATGTACAGAAATACAAAAACACAAGGGGGGGATAAGCACTACTTAGTCTTATTTTTTTCATTTCTTCATGCAAAATTCCTGCCAATGCTTGTATTTCTTCAGCAAGCCGATGTTAAGCAGTAACAGCATGTGTGTGCTTTGTGCTACAATTTTCTTACAAATAAATTCTTTCAAAGAAACTCAATATATCGTTGTTCCTACAGTATCGCAATATATCGCAATATATCGTATCGCTGCCCCGTATCGTGATACGTATCGTATCGCCAGATTCTTGCCAATACACACCCCTAATTTACAGTAAATTAACAAGTACAATAAAACTCTGCTCCTATATTTGAAGCTGCAGCTCTTTGTTGTAACAACAACAACAACAACAACAACAACAACACAACAGTTTGTTTTATCAACACGTTAACGTCTCGACGCACGGCGTTCATTTGCATCGTTGTGAAAGGAACACGGTGCAAAACGTGTCAACGCGACAACGACGTCATCGATCGTTACAGCCGATCTCTCTAAACATCAAGCGCTGCCCGTCGTCTGATTGGCTCCTACCTTCTCCATCTCGCCGCTCTTCCTCTTGCGCGCCGAGCGTGTGATCTTGACGGTGACGGCGCTCTCGTCTCCCTGGCGTCGCAGCGCCATGCGGTTGGGCTGCAGCGGGCTGAAGGAGATCTCCAGCTCGGGCCGCGGGAAGCGGCTCGTCCTGCCGTTCTCCGTGGAGATCTGAGAGGAGTCGAGCAGCGAGGGGCCGCTGCTCGATCCCTGCAGAGGAACACAGGACACGTCAGCATCGTAACGTTACATCATCAGCAGCTTCACTGGTTCCTGCTTCTCTCTTTTCTTCTCAGCCGTCTGCAGGTTTCACTATTTTGTTGTAAAGGCACAATGACACAAATAAATCTAGACGTCAACCAGGTCCTATACATGTCAATGTTTATTAATGTGATTGTTTGTGTGCATTAAAATCACATTATTTAAACTAGTGCTGAAATCTGAGTGTAGAGAAAGAGTTATTTTTCGGGTTTTATTTGACCGTTAATTCTAACAAAAGGTTTTCATTATTTTTTTAATTAGATCCAAAACAAACTAAAAGTTGACCAAAGTTTGACACAATCAAATAATTTTCAGGTGGCGTCCAGTAACAATGTAATCCCATCAACACCACAAGACATGAGAGGAATAGAATAAAACAAACCAAAACATATCAAACAAACTTCACAAAAATCAAAACAAAAAAATATTTTTTGTATTACAAGTTTTGTCAAAAAACAAAATAAAATTAGTGCAATAACTAATTAAATATTTTTACGCGCTAAATTGCATACTTTTCCAGATCCAAAAAAATGGATAAAGCCACTTTCAAAAGTCTTGTTTTATTTTGTTGACACATTAGAGTCAGAAAAATCTTACTGAGAGATTCTGGATATCTCTTTTCCCACTTTGTGAATGAGAAAATACTGTCACCAGCCCTAAATAAATCACATTTCCTCATGTTTTCAGGACTCAAATATTTATAAATAAATAATGAATGATTTGAAAAATTCAGAATATGGAAAATGATCAAACTGGAAGGTTTGGTGTGATTTTGCTGAAGTGGATCTGGAAAAGTTCTGGAAAAGAATGCAATTTAACAAAATATTTTTTAGTTATTGAAAACCTCAAATAATATTTAAACAATGACAATTTGACAAAACTTGGTCACCAAAAAATATTTGTCTTAATGTACGTGATAAACTTGGGAATTTCAGGACAATACCAAAATAAATGTTTATAATGTCTTCTCCATCTTCACCACAGAATCTACATTTATCGCCATCCTGAAATTCTCCATATTTTAAGTCAAACTTCAACTTTTGGTTTCTTATTAGAATATTTTCAAAAATTAATGAGATTGTTTGTGTGTATTTTTCACATTATTTAAACTTTTTTTGAAAAATGCACCAGACTATTAAGGGATTTTGTAAACCTGTGATGTCTGTCAAAAGATGGCCATTAGATTTCCGTCTGTGTTTTGTTTTCTACCAAAGGGAGCCGTCGTTGTTTTGTTGTGTATAAATGAGAATAATAAAGACAGCGGTCCTAATGAGGACACCTGAGGACCTGGACTCACCTGGCTGCTGACCGACGCCCTGGTGTCCCTGCGGCCTGCAGACTTCCTGCTCAGGGTGTCGCTCTGGGGTTTCCCTGCCTCTGCATCAGGGCTCTCGCTGCCTCTCACCTGTCAGTGTGAGGCGACGGAAAGAAAGAAACGCAACAAGAAATCAACATCAGGAGGTGAAACATGCATAAAATCATGTAGGTAAGCGTCTCCTTGGATTATTTATGACACCACACCGACGCATAAATATATATAGAGCTGACAGGAACCAGGTCCTATGCATGTCAATGTTCCTCTGCTGCTGCAGCTCAGACTCCGTTTGATCCACAGCAACAACAAAACCTCAGACTTGAAAATCAGGTTGTTAAAGGGATACGCCAACTTTTTTTTTCATGTCTTGCCTCACTCCCGAGTCCATGACCAGCAGATAGACGCCATCCTTTCCACTGTGTGTGCAGTAACCATGGAGATACGGGCAGAGCTGGTGCACCGCTAATTAGCTTAGCTCAAACACTGGAAGTGTATGGGTAGTGTTAGCCTGCCTCCACCTAAAGTAGCTAATTAGCTTAGCTCAAACACTGGAAGTGTATGGGTAGTGTTAGCCTGCCTCCACCTAAAGTAGCTAATTAGCTTAGCTCAAACACTGGAAGTGTATGGGTAGTGTTAGCCTGCCTCCACCTAAAGTAGCTAATTAGCTTAGCTCAAACACTGGAAGTGTATGGGTAGTGTTAGCCTGCCTCCACCTAAAGTAGCTAATTAGCTTAGCTCAAACACTGGAAGTGTATGGGTAGTGTTAGCCTGCCTCCACCTAAAGTAGCTAATTAGCTTAGCTCAAACACTGGAAGTGTATGGGTAGTGTTAGCCTGCCTCCACCTAAAGTCATCAGAGAAACTCTTCAGCAACTCTAAACGGACCGATCTTCGTCTCAGAGCTGACTAAACTCTCTGGTTTATTTTGGTTCAAGCTAGCTACATCGAGGGTAGGTTAGCTTCCTGTTTCAAAGTAAAAGCACAAATTCTATCCTCATGGTTTTCTGTATGTAAAGGGCAACGGGTGTTTTATTTTGTGAAAGTAACCGGAAGTGCATTAGAAGTGCTACCACTACCCATACACTTCCAGTGTTTGAGCTAAGCTAATTAGCGACTTTAAGTGGAGGCAGGCTACCACTACCCATACACTTCCAGTGTTTGAGCTAAGCTAATTAGCGGTGCACCAGCTCTGCCCGTATCTCCCTTGTTACTGCAGGCACAGTGGAAAGGATGGCGTCTATCTGCTGGTCATGGACTCAGGAGTGAGGCAAGACACACACAAAAAAATGTTGGCGTATCCCTTTAAGATTCAGAGCCCCAGACCCAGATCCAGGTCTCTGTGTTGTGTCTGTCTCCTCTGTGAGAGTCTATGAATAAATATGAGTCTGATTCAGCAGCAGCAGCGTGAGACTGATTCTGTCTCCGTCTGGTTTCACTCCTTCACCATCAGATCAAACTCAGACAGGATTCCTGAAAACAGAAACACCTCCTTCCCTCCTCCCTGGAGCTCTTATCTCCGACCTGATCGCCCCGACCTCGACACTGATTAAAAACCAAACAAGCACCAAAGATAAAGAAAGATTAAATATGAGAAGACAGAAACGCTGCTGCTGCTGTTTATTCCCAGAGAAACACAGACTCTGGTCCTTAATGTTAATAAATAAAACTTCAAATGAACTAAAAATACTTCTTTGTGACAGTTTGGATCAGTCAGGAGAGAGTGTTTTGATGGAGATGCAGCTTTTTAGGCTCCAGTGAACTTAAAATAGAGAAGAAACCAGGAGCTCTCTGATACGTCTGGATGTTCAGACTCTGTTTGATCCATTTGATCTATTCTTAGAGACACAGGATCCGTCCCTGAGGGTCCGGGTCCAGGTCCTGGAGCGTTTCCTGGGGCTGAACGAGCTCCGGCCTCGGGGGCAGATACTCCGAGCTGCCCCCTGGAAACCTCCCGGGGGGCTTCAGGGTCGCTCTGCTGATTAGTTTCAGTTTTGCTTCATCATCTGCATGAAATACTCTCCAAGTTGAAATGAAACAAACTCATCTGGTTCATTTTAAAATGCTTTGAACGCTGCCTGTGGTTTTAATTGTTACTGACTGTTTCCAGTTGTAATACGTTGTCTGTTTTAATTTATTGTTTTGTACTACAATAATTTATCTTGACGTGTGTTGTTGAGCTCTTGATCTCAATCGGTCGGTTTACCTGGTTAAATAAAGGTTTAGTAATAGAATAAACTCAGTGACGTCAAGACAAAGCCCCAAAATAAGCAGCATTTTAAAAAAGCGTCTGCACGGCCAGAAAAAAACAACAAGAACAGTAAAGAAAAAAACCACCACACAAACATTGTGCGTCGATCGAAACTGTTGTTTTTGTAGCACTACATCATGTAATAATGTAATACAGTTTCACCTCATAATGCAGCATCTTGGAATAAGTTGTTACGTATTGCACGCAATTATTACAAAACTTCTTCCAAAATGCGGCGTTATTACATCATGACGTGAAAATGTACTGTATTATTTAGGGCTGACCTCCAATAGTCGCTGATTCGACGATTCGATTCGGAGAGGTCTGATTCGACTATGAACCTCGTAGTCGAATCATACCATTCTGACTATATGGGGGTGCCCACGGCTGCTGAGCATTAATTGTTTCACAGAATGTGTTTTTTTTTTCATTATAAAAAGCCTATTTTGATACAAAATCCGACTACTTTCTGTTAATAAAGCATTCAAAATGAAATGTGCGTTTAAACGGTAGTTTTAGCTTCTTACTATGTGTTAATAAATCACCCACTGCAGTTGTAATCAAATGCGCGGAGGTGAAAGGCAGAGCGATACCGCTTGCTCTGCACACAGGACCGTCAACGTCACGGTGAAGTCACTGCAGACGCTCACTGAGCGGCAAAACGAGGAAAGAGCCGCCAAAGTTTAAAATCAAGTATAATCAAGGCAATTTTCTCCGAGGCCACAGCACAGGCTACCGGTCTGACATCTAACTTTGTCAGCATGCAGGTTACATACGGAGGATGCGGACTTTGACCAGGTTGCATTCAAGATCCTGCTTTCAACCACGGAAATTGGAAATCTCGAGCTGTAATTGTTTTTTCGATGGATCAGCTGTGTTTACCGTTTCATGTGTCGTAGTTCAGATGTTTAGACAGAATAATTAGTTATCTAACACATCCTAAAGTTGGACATGTCAAGAGTTTTTCAGAAGAGGATCTCGTTTTTTGCGACTTCCGAGTTGTCATGAACGCACCATTAGCGCAGCTGTGATCTCGTCCCTCTGCAGCCTGTCTGTCTCTCTGCCGGTGTCGCGGTCACACACAGTGTATATAAAACACACAACGTAATGTACGGATTGTTGAGTCCTTGTGACCTCCGTTTGTTTTGTTTTACCCATGGATGTATTGGTTTTACCCGGTTTATCTGTGAAACGGGAAAAAGTTGCAAATACTACGATCTTGCTGCTATGTAAAAAATAAATAAATAAATAAATAAAGGTCCGACTATTAGTCGACTATGGCAAAATCTGACGAATCAGATTCGACTATGAAAATCCTTAGTCGAAAACAGCCCTAGTTTTATTACATTGGTGCAAAATTATTACATATTGTGTTCAACTATTTTATTACAAAATTGTTTTTTGTTTGATTTTTGGTTTGAACTGTCTCTGTTTGTTGTCAGGACTGTTTTTATAGATGTTTGTAAAACAGAGAATATGAATGTTTTATATGATAACTGGAAAATTACAAATAAAGTGTTAAAAAAAAGAGCGGCGTTATTACATAACTTAAACTCCCTGCGATGACGAGACACTGACCTGAGCCTCCGTCGCCGCCTGGAGCTCCTCCTTCAGCTTCTGGATCTGCAGCTCGCGCTCCTGCAGAGCCGCTCTCAGCTCCGTCACCACCACGACCGCCTCGCCGCCGCCGCCGCCCTGAAACAGGAAGTTCACTCACACTCAGGACTTTTACTTTGAAGGTTCAGCTGCAGATGTTTCAGTCTGATTTTTAGTTCACGTGACTAAACTTCACACAAGTATGTATATATTTATAAAAGCACAAGTTCACCTATGATATAGAAATGTTGCACGGCGACACGTGTGTGACTACAGACCTAGGACTTTACTCGGATGATGAGCCGATGGTGCGAAGCCACTTTATTTTAACTTATTTTATTCTATTTCTTTGTTGTTTTTTTTACACACATTATCTAATTGTAAAAGAATTTCTTGAAAAGAAAAGTGTCGACAACATAAGTGTTGCATTACTTTCTAATATTAAACAGTTTTTCTTTTTTCAATGAATGAAACAAACTAAATTGATAAGAACACATTCATTTTAACATCTGTATTTACTGCACAGATTTATATGCACATGTTTCTTTTAACTATAGTTTCTTCTGTTCCCTGTTCTTTCTAATTATCACCAAGTGTAGGTGTAGTAACTAGTTGGCAAAGGAAGCTGCTGTGATTCTGACTCTGATGGTGGAAACTGGACTAGACAGTCCGGCTGCTGCAGCTGCAGCTGCACAAGTGGAAGAAACCGAGGTTATTTAAAGTTTCTGTGGATGTGAGAACAAATAAAACACAAACTCTTAATGTGCGATTTGTCACAATTAACGATAGGAACTCATTAGCATTAATTGATTGACAGCCTGTGTAAGTGTTACAGACGTTAAGGACACAGCGCTGGTTCCTCATCAACACATGTTGGAGTGTGTTGATGAGTGAGTGTAAAAGCAGCCGGTCCGACACACGGAGAAGACGAGAGCAGCAGGTAGAGGAGGAGAGAATTCCTGCAGTGAAGTGAGCTCTCACTCTGTAAACATGAAATGCATCGGATGTGACAGAGAGCAGCTCGGTCCTGCAGCTAAACGAGGCGTTAGGGACGGATGTGTCTGAACCGGCTGGAAACAGGAGGAGGAGGAGGAGGAGGAGGAGGAGGAGGAGAGGACGACTGCATCACACCGCTGGGTGAACACTGACATTGTCCTCACGCTGAGGTGGACAAGAGACAAGAGACTGAACATCGTCTTAACCAAACTGCTGCTGCTGCTGTTTGTATTAAAGCTCCTTCAAAATAAAGGTAGATGTTTGTGTTAAAGCTCCTTCAAAATAAAGGTAGATGTTTGTATTAAAGCTCCTTCAAAATAAAGGTAGACATTTGTGTTAAAGCTCCTTCAAAATAAAGGTAGATGTTTGTGTTAAAGCTCCTTCAAAATAAAGGTAGATGTTTGTGTTAAAGCTCCTTCAAAATAAAGGTTTGTGTTAAAGCTCCTTCAAAATAAAGGTTTGTGTTAAAGCTCCTTCAAAATAGAGGTAGATGTTTGTGTTAAAGCTCCTTCAAAATAAAGGTTTGTGTTAAAGCTCCTTCAAAATAGAGGTAGATGTTTGTGTTAGAGCTCCTTCAAAATAAAGGTTTGTGTTAAAGCTCCTTCAAAATAAAGGTAGATGTTTGTGTTAAAGCTCCTTCAAAATAAAGGTAGATGTTTGTGTTAAAGCTCCTTCAAAATAAAGGTAGATGTTTGTGTTAAAGCTCCTTCAAAATAAAGGTAGAAAAACTCTTTCAAAATAAAGGTAGATGTTTGTGTTAAAGCTCCTTCAAAATAAAGGTTTGTGTTAAAGCTCCTTCAAAATAAAGGTAGATGTTTGTGTTAAAGCTCCTTCAAAATAAAGGTAGATGTTTGTGTTAAAGCTCCTTCAAAATAAAGGTAGATGTTTGTGTTAAAGCTCCTTCAAAATAAAGGTAGATGTTTGTGTTAAAGCTCCTTCAAAATAAAGGTAGATGTTTGTGTTAAAGCTCCTTCAAAATAAAGGTTTGTGTTAAAGCTCCTTCAAAATAAAGGTAGATGTTTGTGTTAAAGCTCCTTCAAAATAAAGGTAGATGTTTGTGTTAAAGCTCCTTCAAAATAAAGGTAGACGTCCATATGCAATGTGATTATGAAGCAGCTCTAGGTTCTATAATAATAGTGGGAAAGGAAAGGGAGGAAGGAAGGAGGGAAGGACAAAGGAAGGAAATGACAGAAGAAAGGGGGGAGGAATAAAGAAAGAAAGAGAGGGAAGGAGGGATATAGACTTCCTGTCACTTTGTGATGTCACAACTAAGCCCCGCCCCCTCACCACCTGAACCCACCATCCAACAACAACAACAACTTGGAGGATTCGGTTTCTCTGAGTGTTTTATTCTGAAATCTTCTTTATTTTCATCGGATCGCTTTAGAAAACAGTCAGCCAATCAGAAGAGAGTCTCAGAGGCTCCTCCTCTCTTCTGATTGGCCGACACCGACCTGTTGTTCCTAGAGCTCCCGAGAGAAGCTGAGAGAAAGAGGAGATGGAGAACTACACTGAGATGTTTTTTAGATCTCCTCATGGATCAACTATGAACTACTTAATAAAATATTATGGGATGTGATAAGATGTTTCTTTTAATCGCGGCCTGGTTGGTTGTTATTTGTCGATAGTGTTACTGATTATCTCTGTAGTTCAGACCTTTCCTCTGCTCTCTTCATATCACTTGTGTGGTTTTTTTCCGTTATGTAACATTGTCTGTAATTCCTGATGCGACTCATTAAATCAACAGCGCTGTGACCGACACGGCGCTCGGCCTCGCTTTGATCCGGTGAGTCACGGCGGCCCTGCCCTCTCCGCTGTCTGCTCCTCTTGTGTCTGGTCACAGTGACAGAAAATTGTTCTATTTAAAAATAAAAAAAAGCCAGAGAAAAGCTACAGCGAGGACGGAAATGTGAGAGATCAAAGTGCAAAAAGCGTTGCAATGTAACAATGATGTGGAGCCGGAGCCTCGTCCTCTGCTGTGATGCTACAGAAAAACCCACAGAGGAATTCATATTGATCCCCGGAGCCGCGGTAAAGGAAGAAAATAAAAATAAATCCAGCTCTGAGTGAAACGGAGCAGAAAAACCGTTCCGACTCCTCAGGCCGCCGGGGGAAAAAAGAAAGAAAGAAAGAAAGAGAAAAACTTCCCCTGGAGTTTCACCTGGGATCGATAAACGACAGCAGGTGTTTCCCTCTGACAGACGACAGGAAGCAGCCGCCGCCACATCGATAAGCGGCGAAGCAAAGCGGGACATTTCAGATTGAAGAGCGTTTACCTGAATAATCCATCACTTCACTCTCCTCCTCGTGATGCTGCAGTTTACTTTAGAGACACAACAATAATCAGTTATTAAATTAATTGTCAGCTATTCTAATAATCTAATCATCAGGTTGAATCGTTTTTTTTAAAGAAAATAAGTAAAAATTCTCTGATTTCAGCTTCTTCAGTGTGAATATTTCTGGTTTCTTTGTTCTTTTGTGATAATAAACTGAGTCTCTTTGGTTTGTGGACAAAACAAGACGTTTGAGGACGAAGTCTGGTGGATTGAGAAACACTGACTGATGTTTTTCAACATTTTTTTGGATCACATTTAGTCAAATTGTCCCATCACCATAACCCCTATAGTCACAGCAGTAGGTTCGTTAATTTTAATTGTGGGTGCAGGCTATTTTTAGAACGGCGGAGCAGAGCCGTGAGCTGCTCAGAGCTACGCTACGGAGGCTCATTATGGGATTTCTTGGTTTCCCTCATCAAACTCATCAAATACACAATCCAACAACTCCACAACGCTCTGGTGGACAAGTTGTGACCTGCACATTCACCACGCTATGAGATAATAACACAACGTTACCACACAGAGTTGTTTTAGAGGGAAATTCATGTAAAACCGCTGATGCACGTTGCCTTCAGGGACAGTTGTTCATCAACAGTCTCTGTATTTCCCTCTAGCTCGGAGCAGCTCACGGCTCTGCTCCGCCGTTCTAAAAATAGCTTGCACCGACAATTAAAGGTAACAAACCTACTGCTATGACTATAGGGATTATGGTGATGGGACAATTGGACTAAATGTTGAACTATCCCTTTAAACGTTTAAATAACTGATAATGGAAATTGCAGCCCTACATCCTGGATTTTTTTAAGTCTCATGCCTTATTTCTTATATTTACAACATGATCGTTCTCTATTTATACTGATGTGTTTCTATGTTTTTTTGTTGTGATGTTTTATTGTTTGATGTGATCCTATGAGCTTGAACCCACGCTGCCCTTTGGGACGTTAAATAAAACTGAAGTGAGTCGGTCCAGCAGGCCGAGGACATGAACACCTGACCGACGCCCAGGAGAGACGTTCACTGACAACCCGACACTCTGCTGCTTAAAATAACTCTCACTCTGCATCGATTTCCCTCCTCCTGCTCTTTTCTAACGGATCATCCAACATCTTCAGACCGTCCTCCTCCTCCTCCTCTGTCACACTGACCTCTGCTGGTGGCGTCTGTGTGTTGCTGCTGCTCTGCTGCTGCTGCTGCTGCAGCTCCTGGATCAGTTTGTCTTTCTCCACTTGGCTGGACAGAAGCTTCTGCAGCTGCACCTCCAGCGCCGCCACCAGAGTGTCTCTGTCCGTCCTCCAGCGCTCCATCGTCTGGTCCTTCTCCGCCAGCTGAGACGTCAGAGACTCCTGAGCAGGACGGACACGTACGTTCACATCAACATGCATGAAAACGTTTTATCCACCACCGACGGATGGATTAACGTTGTAAAAGAGATTTGTCATATTTCTTTTTCAACTCGGGAAACTCAGATCTGATTTGATCTGATTATATTTACAGTCTGTGTGACACCAGCCTCATGTTCATAGCTGCCAAAATGTTGAACTATCTCTTTAATGGCGTGGACGATGCACTCACCAGCTGACTCTGCTGCCGGTTGTAACGCTCTCGGTCGTCGGCAAACTTCCTCATGTCCTGGTTCCTCCTGTCCTCGGCCTCCTTGGCCTGACCAATCAGAGACAGCTTCTCCTCCAGCCACTTCTTACGCTCCGCCTGGTGTTTGTCTGTGCACAACTGTTACACACACACGCACACACACACACACACACACACACACACACACATACATATAAATATTCCTCTGCAACTATGTCTGTTGATGTTTCTCGAATTGACTAATTCTCTAATAAACAGAGGCATCATGCAAAAGTTTGGTTTAAAATGTCTGTTAATGTGAACAGTTCATCAAGTGGAAAATGAAATGACCTCCAAAAGACATGAAGTTAAACATGAAAAACAATTTTTTGTGAATTTTTTAGACATATTATAGAGAAATTTCTGGAAAAAAGTGGTACAAATTCTCCCAAAACTTTTAAACATTTCTAGAAAAATTAGGTCAAAATTCTAAAAAAAAAAAAAAAAAAAAAAAGGTAAAAATTTCTCGAAAAATTGTTTAAAAAATAATAATAATCAAAATAAATTCTAGAAAAAAGGTGGTAAGATTACTTTTTAAAAAAGAACAAACTCAAAAAGAGTTTTAAAAATGACGAAATTCTCAAAAAGTATAAGAAAAGAAAATTCTAGAAAAATTTGGTAAAAATTTCTTTAAAAATTTTCAAAAAAAAAAATTCTAGAAAAAAAGTGGTAAGATTTCAAAAAAAACAAATTTTTTCAAAGAGTTTTAAAAATTGACGAAATTCTCAAAAAGTATAAGAAAAGAAAATTCTAGAAAAATTCTAGAAATTTTTTTGAAAAAATTCTAGAAATTTTTTTGAAAAAATTCTAGAAATTTTTTTGAAAAAATTCTAGAAATTTTTTTGAAAAAATTCTAGAAAAATTTTCTTTAAAAAAAATTATAGAAAAAAAGTGGTAAGATTTCTTTAAAAAAAAGGTAAAAATTTTCTTTAAAAAAAAAAGGTAAACATTTTCTTTAAAAAAAAAGGTAAAAAATTTCTAAAAAAAAAGTTTTTGAAAAAATTCTAGAAAAATTGGTAAAATGTCTAAAAGACAAAAGTTGTGGACTTGACGTCTATTGGAGATCATTTCATCCTCCACTAATGAACTGTTCACATTAACAGTTTAAATATCACTGTAGATCAGAATAAAACCGGTTCCGGTCGGATCGTCACCTTCAGACTCTCCTGAGCGCGGGCAGCTTCCTGTTTGGCCAGTTTGAGGTCGTCTGATTGGCTGTCGACGGTGCAGGTGGCGTTGTGTCCTCGGTCCTGCAGCAGCAGCAGCGCCTTCAGTTTGTCCACCTCTGAAACGCAGCAGATGACACATTTAAATCGCTGCAGAGAGTTTTATCAGAGCTGTGGCTTCACGCTGCGTTTCTGCTCTGCTCTGTTATCAGCAGAAATAAAAAGGCCGGTTCAGTTATCTCTCTGTTTTACGGCGCCTCCTCCTATCGGGCGCATCGCTCCAGCCTCGACACGCCGACACAATGACCCGACTCTGGTTTCCAATTTAAATGTTTTTGCTGCTGAGAGGGAGCGTGAACCGGATCCGTCAGTCGGCCGGTCGGCAGCGATAAGAGGATTAAAAACCGAGCCGAACCACCAACGCTCCTTCCTCCGTCTCACCGCTCGACAGCTCCTGGATCAGGTCCAGCCTCTCCTCCAGGACCTTCTCCATCTCCTCCTGCGTCTCCTCCTGCTCCGTCAGAGCCAGACGCATGTCGTCGATCAGACGCTGCTTGGCCTCCAGGTCTACGACACACAACAATAAATAAACAATAAATAAAAGTTGATTTCTGAAGAGTCATAACTGTGTTAATTAGTCAGATGCAGAGCTTTAATGTTAAATTAATCTTTACTCAATACATCTGAGCTGTGAATATAAACCAGTGGTTCTTGACCTTTTCAGTTACTGAGAGAGAAAACACATCAAATTCTCTGTGCAACATTAAAGGGATAGTTCAACATTTAGTCAAATTGGCCCACTGCCATAACCCCTGTAGTCAAATGTATAGTTGTTTTAGAGGGAAATACAGAGACTGTTGATGAAAAACTGTCCCTGAAGGCAACGTGCATCAGAGGTTTTACATGAATTTCCCTCTAAACCAACTCTGTGTGGTAACGTTGTGTTATTATCTCATAGCGTGGTGAATGTGCAGGTCACAACTTGTCCACCAGAGCGTTGTGGAGTTGTTGGATTGTGTATTTGATGAGTTTGATGAGGGAAACCAAGAAATCCCATGAGCCTCCGTAGCGTAGCTCTGAGCAGCTCACGGCTCTGCTCCGCCGTTCTAAAAATAGCTTGCACCGACAATTAAAGGTAATGAACCTACTGCTATGACTATAGGGGTTATGATGATGGGACAGTCTGACTAAATGTTGAACTGGACTTTTCCAGCACCAGAGTCCAACAGCAGCAGAGATAAAGACAAAGATCAGGATTAAAGGGCTCTCCTGTGAATTTTACAACAACATAAAGTCTCAAAACTTCACCTTTAGAGGATTTCTGCTGGAGCTGCAGACTCTGGTCGGACTTGGCCTCAGATGATTGTTCCTGCAGGAGAAGAGGAGGAGCAGAGTAAGACAACAAGCAGACAACACACTGACACATTAACAGCAGCAGGAGCAGGAGGAGGAGGAGGAGGAGGAGGAGGAGGAGGAAGAGGAGGAGGAGGAGGAGGAGCAGGAGGAGGAGGAGGAGGAGGAGGAGGAGGAGGAGGAGGAGGAGGAGCAGGAGGAGGCGTCACCAGTCTGAGCTGCTGGATGGTTCTGTCTCTGGAGGAAACGTCGGACTGAAGCTGCTTCTTGGTTTTCTCCACGTCCGACAGCTTCTGCTTCAAAACCTTCTCCTCGTCTCTCATGGCAGAAACCTGCAGGAAACACGATGGCGTGAGTCAGGAGGTGGTGGCGTTTAAAACGGCGCCGGTGTTACTCGTTTATAGCAGCGTGATGCTAACGTTGAGTTAAAGTTCTTCTTGTTCTCCTGTCGTTCGTTTTAAAAGAGGAACTTGATTAAAGCCGTGAATCAGGCTGATCGTCAGGTGGGTTTTATTCCCTCAGGTTGATCTTGTTCAGGACTGTGTTAAAGTCAAGACGCTTCATCATGAACAGTCTTTATTTTTATGAATTAACTTCATCCTCAGCCGTCAGCTGCAGGACTCACTCTTCTTCTAAACTACAGGTGAACAGGGGAAACATTTAGATTTCACCATGAAACTTCCCAAGTTTATCTCTCACATTTGACAAGTTTTGTCAAATTTTATGTTTAATTATGTAAATGAGGTAATATCTAATTAAATATGCGCTAATTTGCATATATTTCCAGCATAGAAATCTGACCAATGGATAAAGCACTTTCTGGAGCATGATTTTATTTTATTTTATTTTATCTTATTGCATAATGTATTTATTGTATTATTCTTTTTTATCTATATCTATGTGGAATTTGAGAAAAATCTTTTCTGGAATTATTTTATGTTTCACTGGTTTTTTAGTCTTATGTCCTAACTTTTATATCTATTTTATGAATAGCAGCACTTCTGGTTTCTGGTTAAGCTTTTGTTTCTTTTATCCTTAAAATGTTCTTTTAAATGTCCTATTTCTGATTATTTGTCTGATGTTTTATGTCTTGACTCTTGATGACACTGCAGAACTAGTTTACCCCCTGGGGTACCAATAAAGTAACCTGAACCTGAACCTGAAGCATTAGAGTCTTTAGTTTTTCCAGAGGATTGTGGATTTATCACTCTGTAAATGAGAAAATACTGTCACTAGCCCTTTAAAACATCTAACGTCTCCATGTTTGTAGTAATAACATGTTGTATAAATGAGGCTGTGGATGATAGATCAACAATCCCCTCAGAGTCTGAAGAAAACGGCCTTTAAAGGCTTGGTCTGTAGAATTACACAGATTGTTGTTGTCAATCGTATTTTTATGGTTTGTTGCTGATACGAAGGAAATGACATCATTGTTCAGGAGAGCGAGAGCTTTACAACGACACCTGACACGATATGGGTCAGACTGACTCCTGGTGAGTTCAGGAGAAATTTAATAAAAACCTTGATGTGGATTTTCTCCCGTTTCTGAGAGAAGACGTGATAACGAACCTCCTTGTGCACCTGCTGGATCTGCTTCTTGTAGTCGGCCAGTTTCTCCCTGAGGTCGGACGTGTCGTCCTCCTTCCTCTGCAGCTCCACGCCCAGGCTCTTCAGCTTCTCTGCGTCCTGTTTGGAAGTTTCCTTCAGGCTGGAGCAGGAAGAGAGACGAGAGGCTAAAGAAGAACTATTGCAATATAAAATATAAGAATATAAACTGTACAATAATATGTTTTTGTCATTATAATTTGATCCACACATAATGAATCCGTCTGCAATTAAATCTCCTGAAACTGTTTTGAATTTAATCTGTGAGTTCAAGAGACTTTAATAACAAAATAATTATATAATATATTATAATTAAACTGCTGCTCTTTCAGAAAACATTTCACCTTTTATCTAAACCTTAGAAAATAAGGAGAAAAACACATTAAAAACTAATTTAGATTCAAGTTGTTGAATGTTTTCCTCCTCCTCCTTTTACCTGTTGATCTCCTGCGCTCTCTTCTCCAGCTCCTCGTCTTTCTGAGCGATGGCTTCGTGGGCGACGGCGAGCAGCTCCCGGCGCCGCTCGGCCTCCCTGCGCCGCGCCTCCTGCACCGCCTGGCTCTCCTCCTCCTCCCGCCGCTCCTGCGCCTCCCTCAGCTTCTTCTGCAGCGTCTTCACCTGAGCCTCGGCCTCCTGCAGCCGCTTCTTCTGCAGCTGCGCCTCCTCCTCCTTCTCTGCAGACTCCGCCGCCTCCTCCTTCTCCTCCATCTGCAGCTCAGCGTTCTTCTCCTGCAGCTGCGCCTCCTTCCTGCTGCTCGACGCTCTGGCCTCCTCCAGTTCGGTCCTGAGCTGCTCCGCACGTTGCTCCTGCTCGCTCAACTTCTGCTTCAGATCCTGCAGGAGTTTGTCGGACGTTTCCTTCTGCTCCGTCAGTTTGAGCTGCAGCTGTTCTGACCTCAGCTTCTCCTCCTGCAGCTGCTCCAGATGTTTGGACCTGAGCTCCTCCTCCTGCTCCTCCTCCTCCTGCTCCTGCAGCTTCTTCCTCAGCTCCTCCTGCTGCTCTCTGGCCTGTTGCAGCTCTCGCTCCAGCTCCTGCAGCCGCCGCCGGTCGCTCTCCGCGCTCTGCTTCTCCTCCGACGCTGCTGCTGGTTTCAGAGCTTCAGCCTCCAGACTCAGGGTCTGGATCTCCTTCGCCTGTTGATCCAGATGTTTCTGAGCGGCCTGCAGCTGGACCAGAGCTTGCTCGGCTCTCTCCGTCTCACCGGTCACCTGGAAACATCACCGTCTGTTAGTTTTACGTTTAAAGAACTCACGTTTCTGACATTCCAGGTGCATCTCGATCGACATACTTTTCAGACAGACATTTCCTTATTAAAGGGATAGTTCAACATTTTGGCAAACTGGCCCATCACCATAACCCCTATAGTCATAGCAGTAGGTTTGTTACCTTTAATTGTCGGGGGCAAGCTATTTTTAGAACGGCGGAGCAGAGCCGTGAGCTGCTCAGAGCTACGCTACGGAGGCTCATTATGGGATTTCTTGGTTTCCCTCATCAAACTCATCAAATACACAATCCAACAACTCCACAACGCTCTGGTGGACAAGTTGTGACCTGCACATTCACCACGCTATGAGATAATAACGGAATGATACGAAACGGAGCCGTTGTTGAGGTAAATACAGGGTAAAAGCGGAGACTGCTTGCTGAAAAACTGTCCCTGAACGCAACGCGCATCAGCGGTTAATTTGCGGTGAATTTACCTCTAAAACGGCTCCGTTTCGTATCGTTCCGTTATTATCTCATAGCGTCGTGGTTGTGCAGCTCACAACTTGTCTACAAAAGACATTTTGTATTTGATGGTTTGATGAGGGAAACAAGAAATCCCATGAGCCTCCGTATAGCTCTGAGCAGCTCACAAAAATAGCTTGCACCTACATTTCCCTATTAAAAACTAAATGTTGAACTATCCCTTTAAAAATGCTTTTTTCCTATTAGACTTTTTGAGATAGAATACAATTCTAGGTCTTCATCAAATGCGAGCTATAAAAGACATTAAATAAATAATTCATTCTGTGTGTAATGGGTCTATAACAGCGCTGCCCATGCTCGGATTTTACATTTTTTAAATGATTATGTTTCCAGTTCCTACTTTAAAAAGATCCATATGGATGTTCAGTCATTTCATGCACTTAGAGCAACATTATGCTGTTTTTTGACCTAAAAATAATGTTCCTCAACTCATTTAAGTGGAAGAAAAGCAGTGAAACAGGATGAATCATGCAGCCGCCGCTGCAGCCTGAAACTCTGCTTTAACCGTGAAACACAATAATATAACGATAACAATAATCATCCGTTTATTTTGCACATTTAACCTCATGTTATAGGAATATTTAATTGAATGCACTGCAACATGAATGTTTAGTTTCTTCACTGAGAAGAATTTGTGCAGCTCTGGTTTCTATAAAGAATTAGTTTCAGTTTTAATTCAATTACTGATATAAATAAACTTTTGCATGGTAATGTAGTTAATAGAGATGCACCTGAAGCTTCATTTACAGGAAAACTGGACTCACCTGACGCTCTGCAGCTTTTATTTTGGCGGTCAGCTCCGTGACTTCCTGTTGTAGTGTTTCAGCCTCCTGCTGCCTCCTCCCTCTCTCCTCCTTCTCCGTCTGCAGACTGGAGCGAACCTCCTCCAGAGCAGCCTGCGCCTCCTCCCTGCTCCTCCTCTCCTCCTCCAGAGCAGCCTGCGCCTCCTCCCTGCTCCTCCTCTCCTCCTCCAGAGCAGCCTTGGCGCTCTCTTTGTCTCTCCTCAGCTCCTCCAGAGCAGCCTGCGCCTCCTCCCTGCTCCTCCTCTCCTCCTCCAGAGCAGCCTTGGCGCTCTCTTTGTCTCTCCTCAGCTCCTCCAGCGCCTCCTCCGCCTCCTCTCGGCTTCTCCTCAGCTCCGTCAGAGCGGCCACGGCCTCCTCTCTGCTCCTCCTCTCCTCCTCCAGAGCAGCCAGCGCCTCCTCCTTGCCCATCGTCTGGTACTCCAGAGCAGTGAGAGCGTCTTCTCTGGCTTTCTGCTCCTTCTCCAGGGCGGTCAGCGCCTCCTGCAGGAGGTTAGAACGGGTTAATTCAATCAGATGATGGTGATAATTTATAGGACAAACGGAGTCAAAACAATGTATAAAATGGCACGGATCATTTTAATCACAAGTGCAAGTTACAACAACATATTTGCATGAACAACACACTGTCTGACGCAGCGGTACAGTGACACCTCGTGGAGCAGAGGTGGAAGTCGTCAGGCCCGGTTCTACGAGGGTGCAGAAGCATGCATTGCACCCTCAGTTTATGTGTTTGCATGCTCCGTTGAAAAGAGGGGGAAAAAAAGTCAGCGCGCGTCAATGCACGTCACTCATCTGCGTCCAGCGCGCAGTTACCTGCACCAGCAAAACGCTGCTCTCTGCAGCACCGTTAACATAACGTAAACAATGGATATTCGGAAGTGGTTCAAGCAGAACCACGCCAGCAAGTCGGACAACGGTGGTCATGATGAGACAGAGACTCGATCTCAACTTGAAATTCGGGCTGCTCACTCCTGCCCGAGCCGCTGCCGTCCCCCCTCCCTTCACCCCATGAGCAGGTGCCCGGCCCATGACCTAGGTATGGAGGAACCACTTCAAGTGCGTTAAAAAAACTGTTATATTTAGTGGTGGTTTTGAACTGTATGGATAAAATTAGTTTAATTTCTATGTTTTATTTCCAAGATAAGAAATATCTGTTGCTAGATCATCTGATGGGTGAGGTAGCCAAGACTAAATGTAGCATTTTTGTTGTTCTGCTACAATATTGCTGCAATAAAGCATTTGAAAGACACTTTAAACATCCTTGTTTTACTAGTATCATTCTACTTGAAATGATGGGACAATGCATAATTTAGTGTTGTATAACATGCCAGCAGGCATGTGCACCCCCTCTGATCTGAGATGCACCCCTAGTCATCATTTTCTAGAACCGACCCTGAAGTTGTACTGGATTTACGTCTGAAACATGTATTATTATTTGAAAAAATATCGATATGGGGGGGGGGGGCGTCGAGTAGGAGGTTAAACTGGCGCCCCATGTAGAGGCTACAGTCCTCAACCCCCCTCTCTCTGTCTCTCAACTATACTATCAATAAAAGGCATCAAAAGCCAAAAAAATAAAAAATTCAAATTTTGAATATCGATATCGTATCGCGATATAAAGTATCACGATATATTGTCATATCGATATTTTTGCCCAGCCCTAATCGAAACGCATGTACAGGTAATACTCAGAAAATTAGAATATTGTGAAAAAGTTCATTAATTTAAGTAATTCAACTTAAAAGGTGAAATGAATATATTATTTAGACTCATAACATGCATTGCAAGATATTTCAAGCTTTTATTTGTTAGCGGCAGCAATGCAAAAGAGCTGAAGGCCGCTATTGAAGCATCCTGGTCTTCCATAACACCGGCTGGTATCATCCATGCCACGCCGCATTGAAGCAGTAATTCAGGCAAATGGGGGCCCAACCAAGTACTGAGTACACAAAATGATTATACTTTTCTGATGGCTGATATTTCATTTATTTAAACTCATTGTTCTGTTTATTTCATGTGATATTCTAATTTTTTGAGACTCTGATTTTGGGGTTTTCAGAAGCTGTGAGCCATAATAATCAAAATTCTAACAAATAAAAGCTTGAAATATCTTGCAATGCATGTTATGAGTCTAAATAATATATTCATTTCACCTTTTAAGTTGAATTACTTAAATTAATGAACTTTTTCATGATATTCTAATTTTCTGAGTATTACCTGTATTTACATAAGAACAAGGCCAGAGCAGCCGGAGCTCATCATCCAACCCAGCAGCGGTCCTGACTCCTGATTAGAGTTAAAACACGTTGGAACGACCTCATTCTGTGATTTTCTCTCTGAGTCATTTCTTCTACTTTCTGACCTCTGAGCTGCAGGTCGGAGCCTGTGAGCAGCTGATTGGTCGACCTCACTGCAGCTGCTCTAAGACCCGGGGTCTCACCTGCAGCTGTGACCCTGGCTCCGCCCCCTTCTGCAGCTGTGATCCTGGCTCCGCCCCCTTCTGCAGCTGTGCTCCTGGCTCCGCCCCCTTCTGCAGCAGTGCTCCTGGCTCCGCCCCCTTCTGCAGCTGTGACCCTGGCTCCGCCCCCTTCTGCAGCTGTGATCCTGGCTCCGCCCCCTTCTGCAGCTCCTCCACTCGTTCCTGCAGCTGGAGGATGAGTGACGACTTCTCCTGCAGCTGGAGGAGGAGCCTCCTCTTCTCCTCGTCCTCCTCTGCACCGGCTTCATCTTCAGAGGAGGAGGAGACAGAACAGAACAGAACAGGAAGTGAGGAATCACCTCATCAGAGCTAGAACAGAGCCAGAAAAGGGCCAGTCTGTGGTTTTTTCTACCTCTGTGTTTTCCAGCCGCCTGCTGCTCGTTCAGCTCCAACACTTTTCTCTCCAACTCGTCCACGGCTTCACTCGCTGAGCGGCGCCGGGTTCGACCGGAGCGCAGGCGACTGTGAGCGACCTCAGCGGCCTCCTTTACTCCTGCCAGGTCAACGACCTCCTTTACTCCTGCCAGGTCAACGACCTCCTTTACTCCTGCCAGGTCAACGACCTCCTTTACTCCTGCCAGGTCAGAGTCCAGAGACTTATCCTGCAGGAGGAAGAGGAGGAGGAGGAGGAAGACTGATTAAAGGCTGATTAAACCTGAGTGTGTTGTAAATGAAGCTCGTTACGCTGCGTGATGATGAACAGAAAGCAGTTGTTGTTGTTGTTGTTGTTGTTGTTGTGTTACCATGACTTGTTGTGCGTCGGCTCCAGTCTTGGACATGTTGTCGATCAGGTTCTTGAAGATCTCCAGCCTCCGTTCTGCTCGTTCCTCCAGGATCTCCCTCTCCCTCGACAGACGCTCACTGCGCACACACACAATAAATGTTTGTGCACACACTTTCACCAATGTTTAGTTTGTATTTGATGTGTTTTCTTGTATTTATCTCATCCTGTGTGTTGCAGAGCTTATAATTAACTTTATTTATACATCACCTTTCTGAATAAAGTTACAAGGTGCTGTACAGATAAAAAATATTTCATTTAAAACCAAATTTATTGTGAAGATGTGGTAACTGTGTCCTGGGGCTGTAGGAGTGGAGGAGCCCTGGAACCTGTATGGCTGAATAAATGAAGTCTGTCTCACTTGTAGTCGTTCTGCATCTCAGAGAACAGCTCAGAGAACTCGCGGCTGATCTCCTCCCGGACGCGCGCCTCCATCAGCAGGTTCTCTGCTCGCTCCTTCTTCAGCTGCAGCTGCAGCTGCTTCGACAGCGCCACCTGCCTCTGAGCACAGGGAAGCACACGCACGGCAAGGCAGAGCGTTAATAACAGACATGATGGAGTCAGACTGTAGTGACGGTAACAGCCTTTATAACTCTGCTTAACAAGAGCTGACGCGGCTCCGATGCACTCGCTTCATCCTGTCCTTCCTGTCCAGGTTTTAATCCATTAATGTTGTGCAGCAGCGGACGTTCTGCACACTCTGCCCTTCATCATGTGCACTTACACTTAACTTACCTTGCTGCTGCAAACCTTTAGCACTTCCTCCCTCTGTTGTTGTTTGAAACTGTGTTTTGTATTGAATTCCTTCGGCCTTTTGTAACTGGTCTGTGCAGCAAACACTAACACATCCTCCGTCTCATTCAGGTGTCATAAAGAAGACTTTTCAAGCTTATTTTATACATTTAAAGGGATAGTTCAACACCCTATAGTCATAGCAGTAGGTTCGTTACCTTTAATTGTCGGTGCAAGCTATTTTTAGAACGGCGGAGCAGAGCCGTGAGCTGTTCAGGGCTATGCTATGGAGACTAAGGGAATTTCTTGGTTTCCCTCATTAAACTCATCAAATACAACATCCCAAAACTCCACAGCGCTTTTGTGGACAAGTTGTGAGCTGCACATTCACCACGCTATGAGATAATAACGGAACGATACGAAACGGAGCCGTTTTCGGGGTAAATTCATGCAAAACCGCTGATGCGCGTTGCCTTCAGGGACAGTTTTTCAACAAGCAGTCTCCGTATTTACCCTGTATTTCCCTCTAAAACAACTCTGTGTGGTAACGTTGTGTTATTATCTCATAGCGTGGTGAATGTGCAGCTCACAACTTGTCCACCAGAGCGTTGTGGAGTTGTTGGATTGTGTATTTGATGAGTTTGATGAGGGAAACCAAGAAATCCCATGAGCCTCCATAGCGTAGCTCTGAGCAGCTCACGGCTCTGCTCCGCCGTTCTAAAAATAGCTTGCACCGACAATTAAAGGTAACGAACCTACTGCTATGACTATAGGGGTTATGGTGATGGGACAATTTGACTAAATGATGAACTGTCCCTTTAACCAGTTTGTTTCTTCCTCTCTCAGAGTTAAAGATGTGCAGTCTGTGGCTGCGAGAAATTAAAACCAATTTTATCGTAGAACGACAGTAAAACAGCTCTGTCTCTGTCACTCAGCTCTTTTAACCCACAACTCATTTGCTTCGGGACAATTAAGTATATTTTATCTAATCTTATAGGAACAAATAATGATATAAACATGATACATAATGTGAATATTCTCTTTGACAGCGTTAAAATGAGACCGACCTGCTGCGTCTTTTTACTGATGACGATCTTGTCCTCGTCTTCGTCTTCCTCTTCCTCGTCACACGTCCGGTCCACGGTGACGTCCATCAGGCTGCTGTCGTCATCGTCCACGTCCTCCTGCAGGTGAACAACAACATTTCACTTCAGATAAAACAACAAAACCTTCTTATTATTGTTTCCTGTCGTCTTTTATTCATGAACTCTCACGTCTTTCAGTTTCTCTGCATCATTTCATGACTTATAAAAACCATTACTGCGATTAAAACTGGGGTTATTCCACCAGTGTTGATTTCTGAACTCTTCTCCAGGTGTCGTTTTCTGCAAATAACTAAACACTCGAAATTAATATTTTTATTTCAAATTTGGAACAAATGTCAGTAGTTCATAGAATAAATGAAACATGTTCATTTTACTCAAACATAGACTTATAAATAGTAAAAACCAGAAGTGGGATAGAAGTCGTATCTATCTTATAAATGTTTTATTTGTCCTCATCCTTTTATTTCCTCTGCTCTTTGTCTTATTTGATCTCAGTCTCATTCAGCTGCTCTTATCTCTTCTTACACCTTTACTTTTTATGCTTTCACTCGTTCCTCTTGTCTCTTTATCTCCTGTATTTTATTATTTATATCTCATTTTAAATGCATCTTTACATCTTACTGCGGTTCCTCCTGCTCTCAGGTTGTTGCCGGTTCGTTTGGACCTTTATGGGTTTTTGTAAACTCATGCTTTGTATAAATAAAGTTAATAATTATGATGAAGGGATAATGTCCCATGAGCCTCCGTAGCGTAGCTCTGAGCAGCTCACGGCTCTGCTCCGCCGTTCTAAAAATAGCTTGCACCGACAATTAAAGGTAACGAACCTACTGCTATGACTATAGGGGTTATGGTGATGGGACAGGTTGACTAAATGTTGAACTGTCCCTTTAATAAGTGATCATTCTTCTCACCTGAACGTCCTCCAGGCTGCTCTCCCAGCCGTTCAGCGAGCTCCTCCTGCTGCTCCCGCGGGTGAGGAAGGAGGAGGCGTCGCTGGTCGACCTCTGGGGGAGGAGGGCGGCGGCGGGGGGCGGGGGGCGGGACAGAACCACCACCTGCAGAGCAGACACACACACACACGACCGGGTCACTTCCTGTCGCTGAGGGAGAAACCAGAGCATTGGAAACAAAGACAAGGCGCCGCGTACCTTCTGAGCGAGGGCGGAGAACTTGAGCACGTTGAGCGTCTCGTCGTACATGGAGGCGCACTGGTTGATGTTGACGATCATGCAGGCTTTGCCCCCCCGGCCGCAGAAGAAGCTCTGCAGGTAGTGGGTCAGCTTGCTCTCCCTGAAGGGGACGTGCTGCAGCAGCCTGACGGAGACAGACGGAGACAGGAAGAGTCATCATCAGGAAGTGTTTCACCGTTTCTGTTTGATGCGCTTCATGTTCACATGGAACTTAATGCATCACTGTAATCTCTGTTTTCTGAGCTTTTCAGCTTTCCACGGAATAAAACCCACTTTTACAGACTTGCTTTTATGTGATGTCGTCCTATGATCCATTTATCTCAGTTTTACTCAGATGCTCTTTGTTTTACTTTACTCTTTCTTTGGTTTTAACTCTTTTATCCCATCTTATCTCATTGTATTTCTTTTTATCATGTATACTCCCCTTTTATTTATTTTTAAAGCAGATATCAGCGGCACGGCCGTCTCGGCTAATGCTGCGTTCAAGGCAGGCTTTTGAAACACATTATCCACAGCTTCAATTCACAACTATATTTTGTGATGATACACTAGTGTTATTCCAACTCCTCCGAACCCGTGGTGGCATGTTATCAACATCCTGCTCCTCTAGGTTGACCTAAGTCAACCGCTGACCTGGATGATGTCATCTCCGACGGCGGCGCGGCTTCGACCCGTGAACTTGCTATCGCTAATGCTGAACCGTTTCTGCATGTTTCTGACTTCAAAATGAGCAGCTGGAAAGTTCAGCTTCCACAGGCTTCCTCTCCTCAGCCTGGATCCTCACTACAGCTCTGGCTAGTTGAGCTAAAAAGGACCCGCCCGAAGCGGAATGATTATTATCAGAAGGAGCCGGGCCCTACGTCACATCATCCAGATCAGAGGTTAGTAGGTCAACCTAGAGGCAGGATGTTGATAACATGCCACTTCGGAGGGGAATAACACTAGTGTATCATCACAAAATCATTGGAGGAAAGAGTTTTCTCCTGGTTTACAGAGAGCAGAGTGCCCCGTGTTCTCGCATTATACGGCTGAAACACTCGATGTAAGTGATTGCTGACGGAAAATAGGAACATTTAGGACTTATATTAACAAAAACATTCCACTGATATCTGCTTTAACTCTTTTATTCCATCTTATTTGATCTAACTTTATTTCTTTTTATCATGTATACTCCCCTTTTATTTATTTTTAACTGCATCCTGCATTTTAATTTGAGTTCTCCTCAATGTGTTGGGTTCTTGTATCCTGGTTCTGCTCAGACTGTGTGTGTTAGACGTTGGGAGGACTCGGTCTCACTTTGCCTGCTGGTTGTGTCTCAGCGCGTTGAGGCACTTCCCCAGGATGAGCAGCGACGTGTTGATGTTCCCCGCCTCCTTCAGGCGCTCGCCTTGGTTCTGGGTCTTGGCGCAGCGCTCGGAGCCGGCCAGGTCGCACAGACACAACCTGAGGGAGGAGAAGACCGGACCGGATCAGATCAGACCGGATCGGATCGGATCAGACCGGACCGGACCGGATCGGATCAGACCGGATCGGACCGGATCGGACCGGATCGGATCAGACCGGATCGGATCAGACCGGACCGGATCGGATCAGACCGGATCGGATCAGACCGGATCGGACCGGATCAGACCGGATCGGACCGGATCAGACCGGACCGGACCGGATCGGATCAGACCGGATCGGACCGGATCAGACTGGATCGGACCGGGTCAGACCGGACCGGGTCGGATCAGACCGGACCGGATCGGATCAGACCGGATCGGACCGGACCGGATCGGATCAGACCGGACCGGATCGGATCAGATCGGATCGGACCGGATCGGATCAGACCGGACCGGATCGGATCAGACCGGACCGGATCGGATCAGACCGGACCGGATCGGATCAGACCGGATCGGACCGGATCAGAGCTGCTGATGTTTATTATCACAGCAAAGTTAAACGTGTTGGAGCTCCACTCACTCGCTGACTGTGTGAACTCTGGGAGTCCCGACGTCCTCAATCCTCAGGATACGGACGGAGAAAATACTGTGACTGCAGAGACGCAGAGAAACACTCAGATCAGGAACTGAAGCTGTGAGAACAGGAAGCAGCAGCTGAGACGCTGACGGCGTCGTCCTCACCTGCGGCTGGAGACCTGGTTCAGTCTGGTGGAGGAGAAGCTCTGGTTCTTCTTCCCCAGCTTCATCACCTTGTAGGCTTCCTCTGCACTGGTCACCTGGACCCAGCGCAGGTCTACGGAAAAAAACAACAACAAAAAAAACTCAATCAAACTTTATTTAAAGCACTTTGAAGAAGCAGCGCAAATTCTTCACATGAAACATCAGATACAAAGATTCTGCCTTTCAGGATTAAAAACAGAGGAAACATCAGAGAGCAGATGAAAAGACGATAAGAAATGAAAAATAAAAATAAAAAGGAGTAAGAAATTAAAATAATGAGGAATAAATAAATATATAAATGAATAAAGAGGGAATAAATTGGTGAAATGTCACTAAATATCTAATAAACAATAAAAGGCAATTCAAAAAATAAAAATATAAGTGATTAATAATCTTAAAATAATAAAATAATCTAAAATAATGACTCAGCAGTTTCTCACCTTTGACGAAGGCGTTGCCCTTGACGTCCTGTGACAGGCGCAGCACCGTCCTCCTCGGCGCCGTGCTGGGCGTCGCCTCCAGGAGGTCGTGGATGTTCTCGTTGTAGATTTCGCAGAAGGAGACCCAGACGGAGAACTTGGTGTGAGCGTCCAGGTTCAAGTCCAGCCGGTCGTCCTCTGCTGCTGCTGCTGCGGTGGACGAGTCCAGGACGGACGGCGCTGCGGGACAGAGACAACGGGTGATGATGTCATAGTTAAACCGCCGTGTCAGGAAACAGAAGTAGAGATGAAGACGAGTCTGACCTTCCAGCAGAGTCCTGTTGGTGCAGTTCAACAAGCTGCTGTTGATCCTCTCCGTCTGAGCAGACACACAGAATAGGTTAAAGGGATAGTTCAACATTTAGTCAGACTGTCCCAATGTCCCATCACCATAACCCCTATAGTCATAGCAGTAGGTTTAATTGTTACCTTTTTTAATTGTTGGAGCTCAATGCTATTTTACACAATCCAACAACTCCACAACGTTCTGGTGGACAAGTTGTGACCTGCTTCAGCTAGAGATAATAACACAAGGCTCACACAGAGTTTTTTGGTTTCCCTCATCAAACTCAGCAGTTTTGCATGAATTTCCCTCTAAAACAACTCTGTGTGGTAACGTTGTGTTATTATCTCATAGCGTGGTGAATGTGCAGGTCACAACTTGTCCACCAGAGCGTTGTGGAGTTGTTGGATTGTGTATTTGATGAGTTTGATGAGGGAAACCAAGAAATCCCATGAGCCTCCGTAGCGTAGCTCTGAGCAGCTCACGGCTCTGCTCCGCCGTTCTAAAAATAGCTTGCACCGACAATTAAAGGTAATGAACCTACTGCTATGACTATAGGGATTATGGTGATGGGACAGTTTGACTAAATGTTGAACTGTCCCTTTAACAGATTAAGCTGAACTCCCTCCTCCATCGTACATGAGTCTGAACTTCCAACATCAACACCAACACATCTCTGTCAGGCCGTGTTCACCTCTTTGAGCTGCCTGAGCAGGCTCCTCTTGAACAGAACCTCCTCCGCCTGCTGCTCTCGGCTCAGACGGACAAACTCTCTGCAGCGCTGCGGTTTGATGCTCGTCCCTGGAAACACCCGCTCCTCGATGCTGTTGAAGATGACGGCCAGAGACCTGGGCAGGATCCCGGCGTCGGCGTCTGGACCTGCAGGGACGATCCGATTAGTCGCTGACTAGTCAACAATCAAAAAGCCCTAGAGGAGAAAGATGCAGTTTCACACATTTCACTCAGATTCTTCCTTCAGAGACTCAGACCTAAGAAGGTGAAGGTCTTCCCGGCGTTGGTGACTCCGTAGGTGAACACCAGAGAGTTTTCTCCTTCCAGAACGTCCTTCACCAGATCCTTCACCGTTCCTGCAAACAGCTCCTTCTGGGAGGTGTCGGGTCCGTACACCTGGTCAGGGCGGGAGAGAACGCTCCTTATTAATGGTACTGAGATGTTATCAGACTATTCTCACTCTGTTTTAAGGTTCAAAAGTTCATATAAATGATTAAAATGCAATAATCAAATGTGAATGCATGAGCAATAATTGATTATTATATTAATCATCAAGTTTGAGTAGTTTTTTAAGACAAAAAAAGCTCCAGATTCTCTTCTTCAGCTTCTTCAATGTGAATATTTCTGGTTTCTTTGTTCCTTTATGACGATAAACTGAGTCTCTTTGGTTTGTGGACAAAACAAGAACTGTCCCTTTGAGCTCCAGATTCTCTTCTTCAGCTTCTTAATGTGAATATTCTGTTTCTTTGTTCCTTTATGACGGTTTGACAAAACAAGGAAACACTGACTGATGTTTTATTGACCAAACAACTAATGAATTAAACATTAAATAATCAATAATGAAAGTAATGGTTAGTTGAGGCAGGAATAAAGCGTACAGACCTGTGAGAAGGTGAAGCGCTGTCCGGTCTGAGGCAGCGAGCGGTCGGCGCTGAGCCTCGCCGACAGAGACAGACTGGGAGGCTTCAGCAGAACCGTGTCAGAGGTCTCCATGGAAACGCAGTCCTGGTGCCAGACAGAAGCAGACAGGAGGTTATGCATCTACACTTCACACACACACACACACAGACACACACACAGAGGACGGGAGCTCAGACAGACCTGTGACTCTCCGCTGCTGCTCTCTGCTGAGCTGAAGGGTCGGATCCTCAGGTAAACCTGCAGGTGTTCTCTGGCCTCGGCGCCGGAGCTCTGAGGACGAGAGAAGGTCACCGTCAACATTTATCAGCCTCAGGTGGAAGCTCACAACTCCACAACGCTCTGGTGGACAAGTTGTGACCTGCACATTCACCACGCTATGAGATAATAACACAACGTTACCACACAGAGTTGTTTTAGGGGGAAACACAGAGACTGATGATGAACAACTGTCCCTGAAGGCAACGTGCATCAGAGGTTTTACATGAATTTCCCTCTAAAACAACTCTGTGTGGTAACGTTGTGTTATTATCTCATAGCGTGGTGAATGTGCAGGTCACAACTTGTCCACCAGAGCGTTGTGGAGTTGTTGGATTGTGTGTTTGATGAGTTTGATGAGGAAACAAAACAACATGCACCGATAATTTAAGGTAATGAATGAGGAGAGTCTGACTAAATGTTGAACTGTCCCTTTAAAACACAGAGAAAGGCACATATAAAAAGTGCTTAAACACCATCCAAGAAGAGAAAAGTATGTAATAAAATAGAAAAAGGTAAAGATCGTTGTCAGTAGAAACAGATATGGGAGGTTATTGCACCATCTTCACATGATAGTGCACGTGTGTTTGCAGGTATCACTGTCGGGTCAGTCTCACCTGTGAGTCTGTGGAGGTGCAGACAGCCGGTGGTGGGGGGGGTGGGGGACGGTGGTGGTGGGGTCTGTGCAGGTCGTCCTGCTCCATCTGTTCCCCTCGGTCGGCCCCGTGGTTCAGACATGAGTCCATCATCATCGTCCTGCAGCGACAGAGAGCAGCACGCGGGTCAGGAAGGAGGACGACTGAGTTCACGCAGCGTCTTAAAGTCTATCTCTGAACTTCCTCCAGGGTAAGAATCCGTCTTCCTCCTCCAAAAAGTACAAATTCTCTCACTCCAGCTTTTTAAATGTGAATATTTCTGGTTTCTTTGTTCCTTTATGACAATAAACTGAGTCAGTTACACATTTTTCAACATTATTTAACATTTTATTCACCAAACAACTAATGCATTCATTGTTTAAATAGTCGACAGATTAATCAATAATGAAAATAATCAGTAGTTCAAATTGTTGGTATAGTTTGGACATCAATGTCACATGGATTTATGAACAGGAAGGATTTGATTCATTCCCAGTGTATGTAGTATTATTTTATAGATTATTGTCAAAATACGGAGATATTTCCAAAATACTAGATAAGGATTCCCCTCACTGATTAGTCAATCCTAATGAATTTAGAAGTGACGTCATCTAAAATTCAGTTTACAGCCCATAGTACTGCGGTAACTCAGTCCTACACTTCACTAATAGACGCTTCATAACTAACTCTGAGACGCAGCTTTCAAAATTATTGTTTATTATATAAATTATTATATTGTTGTTGTTGTTGTTGTTGTTGTTAGGAGCGATACTCATTAAACGGCCCCTTAACGTTACGTAACTCACGGGGAGCAGGTGTAACGGCAGCGTCAGCCGGGCTGGACCCGGGGGTGTCACCCTCCGGTCCCGTTGAGACCGAGACCGAGACCGGGCTCGGTACCGACTCACCGTGGCTCTGACGTCATCCAGGTAACTTCAACTTCACTGCTAACGTTAAATGACGGTTGTTGGTTGAAAGCAGCAGTTGGTGCCTCAGACGCAGCGGGGAGGGGCTCACCGGAGACCGGGGAGAAGGAGACAGAAGCTCCGGTAGGTCCGGTTCTGTTCACCGAGCCTATCTCTGTTTATCCGAACCGTCCCGGTCCAGTAATATAAAGAAATATATAGATAAAAAAAACGTCTCCGCTGTTTTCTGTTAGCGTTCAGCGGCTAAGCTAAGAGCTAACTGCTAACTGCTAACCGACACTTCTACAGTTTGACAAATCCCCGCTCTCTTTCTGAATAAACCCCGTCACCACCTGCCTCTGTGACCCGGATGTTGGTCCGCAGGTGAACTCACCTGTCCTCTGCGCGCGTGGCATCGGGTTCACACACGGTGGAGTAGTTTAATCTTCTTTTTGAGCTGCTAACTTGACGTTGTTGCGGAGCTAAAACACAACAACAGTGAGCCGCGGTCTGAGTTTGAAACGGACCAATCGGATTCGAGCAGGAACTGCGCATGCGTGCTTCCTTTGATGCGTTCAATGGTTGATGTTGTGGTCGGAAATCAGTGCTTTCACCGATAGGATCCAATGGCGATGGTGTGTTTACGGAACGAAACTACAATTGTTGTGATCTTCATGAATAAATCGGATAAAACAAAACCCATGATCGCAGATCGATTTTTTAAAGCCGTTTATCTAATATTTTATAGCTGTTTAAAACCTTTTCCTTTTGTGTTCCAGTAGAATAACATTTGTATAATTAAACTCGTAATAGAAGAGAACTCAATAAGAAACAGATAACTTCAAAATGCTTTATTTATTGAATCAGTCCATAAATACAACACAAGCAGAAAATATACAAACATCTGTCACAATAAAAAATAATTCAGATCATCATCATCATCACGACTTTTAATCCATATAAACACTTTTCAAACGTTCTCTGAACCAACAGCGACTTTTTACATCCTTCTCTCTCACACTTATCTATGAGTGCGTGTGTGTGCGTGTGTGTGCGTGTGTGTAGTTGTTTAGCCTGAAGCTGAAGCAGAAACAGAATCTGAGTCCGGAGGAAAATCAAATATTTAAAGGAAAAGAAATGAATCAGTTTGTGAGAGAATCAATCGATCTGATCAGAAAAACTTCCTTCGTCCTTCATCGATCTGAAAACTCATAAGACCAAAACACTTGGTTCAACTCGTCTGAATGTTTAAGTTTCAACACACGTCGTCTACCAGCTCCTCAAGAACTCACTGGTAGAACTACAGACGATCAGTGTTGAAATCAATCAATCAATAAAACCCAATTAATGCAACACTGGCCTGTTTCCAGCGGTTAATCAATAATCAATAAATAGATCATCTTCTCGATGCAGCGTCGCTGACTTGAACGCAGCTTAAAGTTAAAAATTAAGAACAAAAACATCTTCATCACGAGACATTGTCCAGCAATATTTGACGATCAATCAATCTATATCAGTGGCAATAATCACATTATCAATGATCAGATTTCACATTGTTGATCGAAGGCTCCTTCACTTCTCTGGCCGCGACAGGTGCAGTGGACCGTCGTCTAGAGGAGCTTCTACCGGGATCTACTGGACTTTGCTGGTCTCTACTGGGTTCTCCTGGTCTCTACTGGGTTCTCCTGGTCTCTACTGGGTTCTCCTGGTCTCTACTGGTCTCTACTGGTCTCTACTGGTCTCTACTGGGTTCTACTGGCTGGTCTTCTCCTCGCTGAAGTTGCACAGGAGGCTCTTGGCTCCGCTCTGCCACGAGTTCAGAGTCTCCAGAGGAGTTTTTCCATCCTGAGGATCAGAGACAAACAGGTCGTTACAACGTTATATTTAATAAAAACCAGGAGGAAACGACAACATCTGATGTTATTGATCTGAGTGGACGTGGACGTGGACTTGGACTTGGACTCACAGAGTTCTTGGTGGTCAGACTGGCTCCGTACATCATCAGCAGCTTGATCATCTTGAATCTGTTTATTCTGACGGCGTCGTGCATGGGCGTGTCTCCATCCTGCGGGGGGGGGGGGACGATATAGTATAAAGTTTTTCTCCAAAGCAGCTTTATGACATCAGAAAGAATCAATAAAGCGGTCAGAGTCTTTAATCTGAGCTGAAACTGTGTCTGACGGCGATTCATACACTGCAAAAACTCTAAATATTTGTCTTGTTTCTTGTCAAAATGTCTCATTTCTAGTCGAAACTCAACTCTTTCCACTTAAAATAAGACTCATCACCTAAAAATTAACTTTTTTTTGGATAATTTTCGCTTGTTCTAAACAAATTTTCATGTGAAATAAGAAAAAATGAGACAAATATTCTTGGTGAGATGTTAGAGTTTTTGCAGTGTAAAGTGTGTGTAAAGTGTGTGTGTGTGTGTGTGTGTGTGTGTGTGTGTGTGTGTGTGTGTGTGTGTGTGTGTGTGTGTGTGTGTGTGTGTGTGTGTGTGTGTGTGTGTGACTCTCACTCTGTCTTTGGCGTTGACGTCGGCTCCACAGTGGATCAGGTGTTCGGCGCATTCACAGTGTCCCGTCCTGACGGCCACGTGCAGCGGAGAGCTGAGCAGCTGCATGGGGAGACACAGAGGGACAGAGACAGACGTCACCACCAGGGGGAGACACTGACCACACCTGGAGCCACACCTGGAACCACAGCTGGAACCACAGGTGGAACCACACCTGGAGCCACACCTGGACAGCTACAGGTGGACATGTGGACAGACAGTGAGACACTGACCTTGTCTCTGGAGGTGAACTTGGCTCCCTGGTCCAGCAGCAGCTGCAGCGCCGGCAGGCTGCCTCCTCTGCAGGCCCAGTGCACGGCCGTGGCCTCCAGCTGCAACACACACACACATTATGGGATGGATGCAACTAAAAGGGAACAAGAGGGAACAACTACAACTAAGACTGAATGCAGAGCGTTGACCTCTGACCTTGTCCTTCTTGTCGATGGCGGCTCCGGCCTCCAGCAGCCTCTTCATGACCTCCACATGACCTCTGAACGAGGCTTTGTGCAGAGCTGTTCTCTGGAACTGGAGATGATCAACTACGCGTCAGATTTCATGGCTCGAACACTGTTTGTTTGTTTGAATCTGTCTCTGTGTCTCTGTGTTTCTGTGTCTCCGTGTGTCTTACGTGGTCGGCCGTGTTTGCGTCTCCTCCGTCTCTCAGGTATTTGTCCACCACGGGGAGTTTGTTCTCCATGGCCGCCGCCAGGAACGACTGCTCGTCCACCGTCTCCGGCTGCAGCAGAAACACACACACATGCATGAGATGTAGTGTAGGTGAGGCAGCAGCAGCAGTGCATGCTGGGTAATGCTGCTCCACTGTCACTGGAGGTGTTTCAAACTTATTCTTCTGTCACAGCTGATTCTGGTTTCTGGTGCATGATGGGAATCAGCTGTTTGTGAGGCGTTCAGGGACGGGGAACATGTATGTAAATGTGTGCATCCAGTGTGTGTAGAGTGTGTATCCAGTGTGTGTAGAGTGTGTATAGAGTGTGCATCCAGTGTGTGTGTGTGTTCTGACCAGGATCACCAGCTGCTGCTGCTGCTGCTGCTTCTTGTGGACGGGACTCTTCCTCTCTCTCCTCCTCTTCTTCAGCTGCAGGATGTTGAACAGGTCGTCGACCGTCTCCAGCTTCAGCCGCCCGCTCTTATCAATCTGAAAACATCAAAACAATAACAATATATTATGAAGAAATAATAATAAAACCAGAGGCTCTGACAGGTGTAGTTCTCCTGGTCGCCTCCAGGGGGCGGCGTGGACCAATCAATACGACCGGTTCATCTACTGATGTTTTACTGTCAGTGATGAGAACTACAGCTGCTATGGACTTTATTATATTATTATATTATATTATATTATATTATATTATATTATATTATATTATATTATATTATATTATATTATATTATATTCACTACTGAAAACATGAATTTCTTTTGGGATCAATAAAGTATCTCTGGGTCTTTAACTGTGTCAGATTTTGTTTTTGAGTTAATCCCAGTGGTTCCAACTTAAATCTGACCACATAACAACAAATATACATTCTTACTGAATCTTTTATTTCATTTTTAAACATTCATTTAATTATATTTTTTAAATCTTTCTCTGTATTTTTGAATCTAATTTTCATAATTCCCTGTTTTAACCTGCTTTCATGCACTCAGACTTATTATTATAATTATATTGTTACAAATACAATTCAATTAATAATTAATTTAAACTGTGTCAGACTTGTTTTGATCTATTTCATCATGATCTGTTTCTTCTCCTTCCTGTCGTTAACCTTAAACTGAACTGATGCTGTGGACCGTGTTGCAGTTGCAGCCCCCCCTCCGGCCACCAGGGGGCGCCGTCCACACCCAGTCTCTGTCTGTCTCTGTCAGTTCTTCTCAACTTTAAAGCTTCTTATTAAATGTTTAGTTATTTTGAGCTGAGCAGCTTTTCTTGTGAAAAGTAAACGTTTGTTTTTAATCTCTTACGTTGAGAGCGGCCACGCTGACTTCCTCCCGCTCGCTGCCGCTGTCGCCCGCCTCCACCAGAGCTCCGCCCACTCCTGTGATGTCATCGCGCTTCTCCTGGTTGACGGCCGCCTCGTACACGCCGCCTTTGAAGTCCTCAGACTCTTTGCCCTCTGGCCTCTTGCCGGTCACCTGCAGGAGGAAACAGGAAACACAAGGTTTTTATTATTATTGTCATCATTATTATCTTTATTCTGTCGTTCTGAGCAGGAAATAAAGGTGAGTGCTGCCGTTTACAGAGGAACTTAAACACACCACACAGAAACCAGAGAAACGACTTCATCTGGTCACAGCGACCAGGATCGATCACATGTTTATTTCCTTTTTCTTAAAGTTACTTCAAAGAATTAATCCATTAAGCAATAATTAGTATGGTTTGTATATTTGTCTATTTCTTTCTTTGTTTTTATTTTTATCAATGAAATATTATTTTTCCTGCTCTTCTTCTGTACTGTGAATTAATCTAAATATCAGATTTCCTTTTTTTTTATAGTGTAAATGTTTAATATCTTAGGCTGACTTTCTGTTTTTATGTTCATATTAATCTAAAATGATTATTAAATGAGCATAAATCAGACTCAAGCTGCAGCTTAAGGCGACATAAAGGTCCTGAAAATACTGAAACATCTTTTTCTAATCAAAACGAGAAAAATCTGAATGAGATTTTTAAATTCTAAAGTAAATCTTCAGCTTCTTGTGAAGTAAATATGTCAAATCTGGCTCAGTTCAGTTCATCTGCTGCGTGTTTAAAGTAGAAATCAGCTTCTTTTCTTCACACATAATGAACTTTTCCCTCCGTTCTGAAGCATCGGGATCAGTTCTCTGGGTTCAGACACTTTTAACAGTGTGAACTGAAGCGAAGGAGCCGGGGAATCGAACCACATGGTGGACGACCCACTGAGCCACTGAACCGCATGCTGCTCCGTCTGACCCTACGGCTGCATCACGCTGTAAAAACTCAACATCTATGTGTCTCATTTCTAGTCAAAACTAAACTCTTTCCACTTCAAATCAGACTCATCGCCTAAAAATCAACTTGTTTTCAGATTATTTTCACTTGTTTCAAATTAGTTTTCAATTGAAATAAGTTTTTTGTGCTTATATGGAAGAAAAACTTGCTCCACTATCAGATTTTTCTACTTATTTCAAGTGAAAATCAGCTTGAAAGAAGTAAAACGTGTCTAAAAACAAGCTGCTTTTTAACGTATTGAGTCTTTTTTCAAGTAGAATCAGGTTTGTTTTGACTAGAAATGACATTTTAGACGTTTAAGAGTTTGAGTTTTTGCAGTGCATCCTCCTCCTCCTCCTCTTCATCATCATCATCATCAGTGTGGGTCTCACCAGCTCCTCGACGCTGTGCAGTCCCATCCTTCAGTCTGTGTTGTGTGGTAGAAGTGGATAAAAGACAGGAAGTAGAGTTAGTCCTCAGCGTGTCTCTGATGGTCGTCTGTCCTCGGCGGCGTCTCTGTCCGTCTCTTCTGGCTGCAGCCGGAGCCTCCTCCTCTTTTATAGTCCTGTCAAACCTCTGCAGAGGAACTGGAGTCGGGAGGGAGGGGGGGGAGGGGGGGGGGGCCGCCCCTGTCAGTCAACTCAGATCACATTACTGTCCTCATGTGCTCATTTGGCTCGTCCAGTGCCAACATCGCCCCCCCCCTCCCCCCCACCCCCCCTCCACCTCCCAGTTTGGCCGTTTGCTGGGATCTCAGTGTGTCACTGTACAAAGATTGACGTGAGGTCAAGAGGCGTCACTGCTAAAAGATTTGTGGTAACGTTAAGTAATGTCATGTTTTCAGATATTCAACACCTGTTGTTGTGACTTCTGGAGGGTTGAGCGCGTTGTTTTTGGATTTCTTTACCGTGTAAAAAAAAACCTTTAATGTACAGGCTGCTAACTGTGTCTAGAAATATTGGTCAGTTGCAAAGACTTGGTGGAGAAAAATGCTGGCTTTTCCCAAAAAATGGCGAGAAATGAGGTTCAATATCATAGTAATGTCATGTTTTTCACAAAGGTAATAGATTACACATGCTTTTAATGCTTTTTCATGCTTTCTCCACCAAGTCTTTGCAACTGACCGATATTTCTACACAATCAATCGTTATTTCTTGGCTGTATTTCTCAACATTACGAGGATATTGGCCATTATTTCTAGGTTATTTAGACATTATGACGTAATTAATGGCCCATGTAAATTAAAGGGTTATCAATGTTTTTTTTATTTATTCTACCATTGATCATTCAAATATGTTTTTTAATACTTGTGACTATCAGAGCTTCAACGTTTCCAAAAAATCCAAAAACAATGCTCTCAACCCTCCAAAAGTATAAATTGGTTCTGAATCCTCAAAACAAACGTCCACATAGAAAATGTACAAAAGGTAGAAGACAGCATTTCAATTTATAAATCTGACAAAGGCTCAGATAATAATGACAGTGTCATATTTCAGTCGGGGAAACTGGGAATTTAATGAGATGAAATATATAAAAGTTCAGAAGTTAAAGGACAAACCCGTCTAGTTTGTTTAGTTCTAACTCTGGTGAGTAACTCGATCAGGCGATCTTGTGAAACATGTTCTTATTTCTAGTAAACACTGAGTCAAGTAAATGATTGATGAGAAGTTACATAAATGTTGATGTTCCATATTTATGGGATACCGGAGGAAACGTCCTGTTCTATTCTGGGATGCCGGTTTCCCACAGAGTGACTCATCCTGTCGGTCACGGACGGTCTTTGGCAGCGTGTCGTCATGGCGGGCACGCGGCCACAGACATGCAGTGATATCACCGCGAGGAGCCAGGTTCACCCAGGAATAAATAGTGTCGGTGCAGCCGGTCACCGATGGAGGTTAAAGGTCGGCGAGATGCCTGGCGCTGGTGTGATTGACAGCTGGCGGCGGTGACGTGATGCCAGGAGCTGCTTGTCCTCTTACTGAATGTGGTCAATGCGACGTACCGTACATGCTCTGGCAGCCGCCACACCTGATGGTAAATGACATCACACTCTGCATGAGGTCACTGTCGACCAATCGGAAGCAAGAGAGTGAACACGACAGGTGGAGAGAAAAAACGGTAGCTCATGCTAACTAGCTACAAGCTTTTAGAAAACCTTTAAATGTGACTTTTGTGCGTTCATATTGTAGGCTAACAATTGCACCATTGGCTCCTCGGGAAACGTTTCCCGCCTTTTTTAATTTCATCATCAGCATCATGAGTATTTATGGACCGCGTATAGTTGAGACATGAACTCTGTTTTTCACTTCCTAATATCTTGCCCAAGCTGCAATGTTGAGCCACCATTTTTACTCAGGACATGCATATTAACATCCTCTTTGGTTGTGGGAAATTTGAAACAGTTTTGAATTTCGGAATCCAAAGATTTCAGCAAAAGTCATTTTCAGTGTTAGCATGCTAACATTTCCATTCAACAACGTAAAACTCATTATCCTTTTGAAATGTCATAATTTATCATTGCAAAGATTATTTTGTGCCCTATAAACTCACAATTTCTGGACCAAAGCTAACAAGTTAACAACTAACAGCAATCTAAAGAAAACAGCACAAACAGCTGGTGCAGCAGCTAACAGTAACAGACACAATGTCTCAACTGCAACAGCTGATATAATATAATGGAGTTCTATTGCATCACATCACTGTTAAATTGTGCAGTGTAGGCTAAAAATAACATGTTATAAGTCATTATATGACCAAAAAGAAGAAAACTGGGGGGGAAATCCAATATTTGTGATACCTGAACAATGTTATATTAATACTTGCTATTAATTTTACAATTTTATGTTACATAATCATATTTATAGGCTATTAATAATACAATAATATGATATAATAAATTATAAATAAATAATAAAGCTTCTTTGATAAAGAGGAATGAATTTTCACTTAAATATCTTGTCAAATTGTCATTTTTAAAAAACTTTTGCATTTGCAATTGATGTTCAGCCATCATCAATGGGTTTCAATGGGTGTCTCAACTTTTGGTGTGAACGTCTCAGTTGGCTAACAGTAACAGGTAACAGCTAACACTATGCTAAACAGCAACAGCTCATGTTTATGACCTGATTGTTGGACAAAATAAACAAATAATACATGATATTCTTCAATAATAACTTAGTAACAAACAAATTAAACAGCATAAAAAATCACTATTTTCTGTATGTATAGTTTTTTTGACAATAACTGTTCAAAAATGGAAAATCCAAATCCTCAACGTTAGCATGTCTGATTTATGCTGCTCAGACAACCTTAAACTCTTTTTTTGTTCAGTTTTTATGCTGATGATCTGTGTGTTCAGGTTTTAACACCTCAGCTCATATTAAGGAGGAGTGGAATAGAGAAAAAACGTACGTGGTGCTGGTGCGTCTGAAACACTCTGAAGTCGGACATCAGAGTTTTCAACTGGGAGATTCAGTCTATCTCAGTGTTAGCATGCTAACATTTTGAATCAGCAGTAAAACATCTGTTGTTGATGAAATGTCACTAATTTATCACAGTTATGTAGGAAAAAGTCAAGTTTAACAACATGTTGTCTGGACCAAAGTTAACAAGCTAACAACTAACAGCAACAGCTAAGAACTAAAAGCAGCTAACAGCTAACTGCAGCAGCTAACAGTAACAGCTAACACTATGCTAAACAGCAACAGCTATATAACTAGCCTAACACTAACAGTTGGCTAACAGTAACAGGTAACAGCTAACACTATGCTAAACAGCAACAGCTATATAACTAGCCTAACAACTAACAGTTGGCTAACAGTAACAGCTAACAGCTAACACTATGCTAAACAGCAACAGCTATATAACTAGCCTAACACTAACAGTTGGCTAACAGTAACAGGTAACAGCTAACATTATGCTAACAGCATCAGACAATAACATAGCTGACACTAGCTAACAGCTAACAAAGTCCACATCCTCAACGTTAGCATGTCTGACACTC
>CM064892.1:985500-988000 GCA_030347415.2 Decapterus maruadsi
CACTGCACAAACTCAACAACATCTCACCGAGAATATTTGTCTCATTTCTACTAAAATCAGACTCATCACATTAAAATCAGTTTGTTTTTAGACACTTTTTACTTCTTTCAAACTAATTTTCACTGGAAATCAGTAGAAAAATCTGAACGTGGAGCAAGTTTTTCTTTCTTATTATGTACAAAAAACTTTCACTGGCAGATTTTTCTACTTATTTTAAGTGAAAATTAGTTTGAAACAAGTGAAAATGATCTGAAAACAAGTTCATTTTTAGACGATGAGTCTGATTTTAACTGAAAGAGTTGAGTTTTGACCAGAAATGAGACATTTTGACATGTGAGTTTTTGCAGTGTGACGTTGAGATGTTTGCAGACACGTTGGACATGTCGGTTCTTCAAGGAGCTGAAGGACACCGTCCTCCGTCCTCTGCAGGAAGCCCCGCCCCCTCGGCGAGCCGTCCAATCGGCTGCAGGTTGGAGGTGAAAACCTGATCGACGACGTTATTGACGATGGGTGTGTGAAACAGGAAACGAGCCGCCGCCGGGTCACATGACGATGTCAGTCGACCTGAGGCTCAGGTTTTACGGGAGGTCGTCACGGTAACCACACACTGACATGTTGCCTTCAGGGACCTGATACGATGTGAGTCTAAATCGTTTTCTGATGCCAAACGATGAATGACACTTACACACAACAATCTTGTGTGTGTGTGTGTGTGTGTGTGTGTGTGTGTGTGTGTGTGTGTGTGTGTGTGTGTGTGTGTGTGTGTGTGTGTGTGTGTGTGTGTGTGTTTGGACGGATGTGTGTGTGTGTGTGTGCAGGAATGCCAGCCTCTCACCATGAACAGGTGGAGCAGCTTCACAACAACAAACAGCAGCTTCACTTGAATCAGAGCTGATCCTCCGGTTCAAGGTTAAAGAGGAGGTGTGTGTGTGTGTGTGTGTGTGTGTGTGTTGTGGGTTAAAGTGACCAGAATCATGAAGCAGGAGATGAAGGATCATTATTGTGATTTATTTCCACTCAACTCTGCACAAAAAACATCTCAGTTAAGATTTCCCTTCAAAATAAAACGTTTTCTATTCTTGATGCTGCGTTCAGGTGAAACGGGACAACAGACGCTGCAGTAACAGGATAAACAACATGTTGTCATGGTGATGTGGTGTTGTTTTAGTAAAACGACATCCGGTTGGTTTGCCGACGGCCGTCTGTCTGACTGCACCTGAATGCACCACCAGCCTCCGTCCTTCCTCAAACTACACAGTGGAGACAGTTTTAACAGGCCGAGCCGACGGCGCCGCTCAGTTTCCGTGGTTACCTACGGTCAGGATGCAACATGGCCGCCGCGGTTCGGTGCGTCGCCCTCTGACGTAACGACTTGTAACGACTCGTTCTAAGGAACCAGGAAGCTTTGATTTGTAGCAGGTGAGATACGGAGTTATGGAAGACAGGTTTGATGTTTGATCATAAAAAGACAAATAAGTTACAGACTGAGACTTTAAATTCATGTATAAAAAAAGAAAGATAGGATAAAGAATCCAGTTGGCCTTCTGACCCCCCCCCCCCCCCCCTCTCTCTCTCTGGCTGTGTGCGGTGAAGCTGCAGAGATGCAGAACCTCCATCACACCCTGAAAACAATCCTGCTCTGGTATTTGGTTTTTGGGCCCAGCTGCCGTTCAGCTGCCGCTCCAGTCGGAGGCTCCGCCCCAAACATTTGGCGGCCGACGCCGAAGACAAGAATAAGGTTCTTCAAAGTTTTGGTTTTTTTTTTAAACGTGCAGGGGGGGGGGCGGGGGGGCGTGGGAGGAGGAGCCACGTCAAGGTCAGAGAGGGTTTAATTTAGAGACTGAAAACTGGTCGTTGAATGTAATAATGAAGACTACAATTCCCATGATCCCACTCTTCGATGATGTCATCAAAACAGGTCTTTTATCACAGACTTTAGTTTTAAGAGAATATTTACAACAGATAATTGTCGGTAAATGTATTTTAGCTGATCCTGTCCATGGCCGTATCCCAGCATGCACTGGGCCGGGGCCGTATCCCAGCATGCACTGGGCCGGGGCCGTATCCCAGCATGCACTGGGCCGGGGCCGTATCCCAGCATGCACTGGGCTGGGGCCGTATCCCAGCATGCACTGGGCCGGGGCCGTATCCCAGCATGCACTGGGCCGGGGCTCTGCTTCTACTGATGCTTGTGTTTGTTTCTCCACAGTGAAATAAAATGTGAATGTGTTTAAAGGTCGGTCTGTGCTGCAGCTTGTAAAGTGTGAATGAAGCAGAAAGTGATGAGTCACTGGAGGTGAAGTGATGAGTCACTGGAGGTGAAGTGATGAGTCACTGGAGAAGCTGCCGAGAAACAGGAAGTGAAGATGAGAGGAAGACGAGTGGAGGATGAAGAGAGAGAAAGAGAGAGAAACTGGTCCAACCAGAGGATGATGATGATGATGATGATGAAGAATGAAAAACCAGAGGAACGGATCACAGCAGAGAGGAGGAAGAGGAG
>CM064892.1:990500-1050500 GCA_030347415.2 Decapterus maruadsi
AATCCAGAGTGACACTAATCCTCATCCTCTCCTCTAATTGGTCTAATGAGAGCCATAAAAGGACCCGTCATTAAACCAGAACATTTTCAGGAACTAAAGAGTGATGTCGTGATTAAATCACTGTTGACTTTATCTCTTTATTCTTTGCTAAGGAAGAAAAACATATTTTACTACTTTATTATTTCTTCTTTTTATATAAGTCAATATTTGTTGTTCTGTGTTGATTGTATTTCATCTTCACCTCCTTACGGAGCATCAAAATACAAATCAGTGTTTCTATGATGTCAGGAGATGACCTTTGACCTCAACTCTATTCAACTGTCGCAGGACAAAAATCCTCATTTCTGGAGTTTTCACTCTCAATTGTGTGTGTGTGTGTGTGTGTGTGTGAGAGAGAGACTGGGAAAGTCGTTGCCATGGTAATGCATTCCACTTCCCAAAACAAGAGGTCGTATCCCACAGAGTGAGGTCACAAAGACTCTGTCCTCCCTCCACCGGCCCCGGACCAGAGTCACACACACACAATACTGTATAAAACTATTAAATACAATAATTTAAAAAATATATTAAACTGAGATAAAAATGTTTGTTTCATTTTATTTTGACCCTGAAAGTCGAAGATTAGGTGAAAGTTTCTCTGGAGCAGCTCAACAGACTTCAGACACACTGATGTCACACAGCTGTTGATCATCACGTGTCCAGATACATTAGGCCTCAATACAAATTAATAATTAATTAAAATATTCCAATGATTCCCCCTATGCCTCCCCATTTCCTGTCTTTCTCAACTACAATCAATTAAAGGCAAAATCCCCCAAAATATGCTTAATATGACATGACATGACATGAATTTCCCTGCGCATGCGTGGCGTCCGGACGTGTCTGTCGGAGCTCCGCCATTCTGATTCGCCTTAAACTGCTTTTTAAACTAATATCCTGCAATCTTTAGAATGTCCCTTGGCATAAATATTGTATTTTAAACAGTGCTCAAGTTGGGCTGCTCGTTTTAACAATCGGCTGGACCGATTGCTTGCTTTTTACGCATTTTTGTCTCCACCGCCCCTGACCCGAGCCACCATTGAGGCAGTGCCGGTCCCTGCACAGTCACACTGCCCTGCTCTTTATCCACACTAAACGGGCTGGCTGCCCTCCCCTTTGGGAAGAACCCCATATGGCTTTTTCGGCGCTCATCTGAGGTCAATTCAGCAAGATGTCCACCAAAACGACCCCAGAGTGAGCTGCTCTGGCTGGTGAAGCCGCCTGAAGACGCTGCCTGACTCACAGCAACAAGCGATTGTGGGAGATACTCACCGGAGACGATCTACGTGAAGCGGGCCTGTTTCAGGCCCTCGGCGGTGAGTTTCTGACCAGACCATTGTCCTTCTTCCTGACCTGATCTCTGCTGACTCTCCTTATCTCTGCTCTGGGCTCCTCACGGAGCCCTGGCCTGTAAGTTCATTGACCTGAAGGCTCCCGGTTTCTGAACTGTCTACCTTGGAGCTCCCGGTCCTCCCTCTGTGTACTTTGCTGGCCTCGTCTTTGCGCTCTCTTTTTCCAGCCCCATCCATGGCCCCGACGGCAGAGGTTGCGGACCTCCAGACCGAACTCCGATCCATTGAGCGGCTCATCGATGACCTTCTCCAGCGGCAGGCACTACTGAGCTCCCGGTTGAAGTCCCTGGAGCACTACGACCGCGAGTGGCCTCCTCTCCTGGACGCAGCGCCTTCCTCCTCGGATGTCCCCGGCCCAAGCTCCACTCCCTCCTGGTCGAGCGTGGCAAAGGGCAACAAAAAAATAGCCCTCCCGCTCTACGAATCCTTCAGTGCCAACGACATCCCTCTCTCCAACTTTTTCTCCCCCCTCTCGAAGCTTCCTACTGAGCCGTCGGCCGTTTCCCCTCCAGTCCGCAGTGCGCCCGGGTCCGTAAACGTCCCTCACCCTCCAGCGTCTCATCACCTGAGGAATCTTCTCCTCCCTCCTCTGCTCCTCCAGAATCCAAACGCGCCCGCTTTTTGCCTCACCATCCTCAAAACTTTCCACCTGTTGCTCCTAACGAGGCGCTCTCTTCCCCCTCATCAGATCATCGTCCTGCAGCTTGTGTCCCCCCTGTGCACCACGCCCCTCCTCCCCCTGCTCCATCGGGATCCCCCCACCTGGACAGCAGGTCTACGTCAGCACGGGATCTCAAAATTAATCCTAAACTTGCAGTTTACAAAAGCACTCCAGTCGTTACTCACCCCGAGTTATTGATTCTTGGTGATTCAATTGTGCGTTTTTTAACACTTCCTGGAGCCATCACCTACTGCCTTTCAGGAGGAAAAACCTCCGATTTCATTGAACTAGTCCCCACTCTCCTCGACATTCACCCCACCGTGCACACGGTAATCGCTCACACAGGCTGCAATGACGTCATGTCAAGACAATCCTCCAAACTACATAGGGAGCTTGAATCGCTGTGTTGCACAGTGGAGAGCCTGGCAAAACGGTGTATAATCTCTGGCCCCATCCCAAACGCCTCCAGAAACTCAGAGCGTTTTAGCCGCCTCTACAGCCTCCATCAATGGCTGCACGGATTCTGTTCAGCGACAGGTTTTGATTACATTGCCAACTTTGACTCGTTTTGGTCCAACCCTTTGATGTACAAAACAGACGGGGTGCACCTTAACACAAGAGGAACTAAACTGCTTACAAAAAATTTCATAAATTACATAGCCTTTAGCATAAAACAATGATGTGTTCCTCAGCACGACCTGTTTCAGGGTCACGTATCTCCCATCACTGTATCCAGTCCATACAGTATGGGTCCTGCTGAGGATATCTTTCCACCCTCCTCTTCCCTGCTCAGTAGCTCCCCCCACAGGCCTCCTCGGGCATCAGCTACTCCCGCACTACCTGCCTCTCTCTGTCCTTCAATCCCTGTAATAATTACCCAGCGGATCTCACAATCTTGCACATCCTCCAACCTCAGAAATACTAATAACCTTCACTTGATTTCGACCAGTACTCCACATGTCACACCCGAGGCAACCACCCTCAGAATGTCACTGTTTAATGTTAGGTCCTTGTCTAACAAAACCTTTATTTTGAATGATTTTATTTCTTCTGACAACCTGGACTTTATGTTTTTAACTGAAACGTGGTTGCAAGGTGCTGACTGTAGCCAACTTGTAGAACTATGTCCTCCTCACTATGAGTGTTTTAACCAACCCAGGGTCAGTGGTCGTGGTGGAGGTTTAGTCTGTGTTTATAAGAAGAGTTTTAAATGTCATTTATTACATTTTAACATATTCTCTTCTTTCGAGGCTCTGACTTTTAAACTAGCTGGTTCTTATCCGATCTTATTTGCTCTTATTTATCGCCCTCCTAAATTTGCCAGCAGCTTTTTAGCAGAATTCTCTGAGTTTTTATCCTCCCTCGTCTTAAATTTTGACAGAGTGGTACTCTGTGGGGATCTTAATCTACACATAGACGACCCCGCTAATACTCAGGCTGCTGATTTCCTGAATATTACAAGCTCTTTTAACTTCCAACAGCATGTCCATGGCCCAACGCATAATCGTGGGCACACACTGGACCTTGTTTTTACCCTTGGCATAAGTTTAACATCTATAGATGTGCTAGATCTCACAGTCTCTGACCACAATTGTATAGTTTTTAATAGTGAATGTCCAGCTTTTGAGACATCCGCCATACACTCCTGGAGTACCCGCGTTTTTAATGAAAATAGCCCGGCAGAGTTCAGTGCTCAGTTCAATCTCAACTACTCTCCAGCACCTGATCCTGCCAACTCCAACAACCTGGTTGCTCATTTTAACTCTGTCTGCCTCTCTACCCTTAATGCTATTGCCCCCCAGAAGCTTATAACCAAGTCCTCCAACAAGAGGCAACCTTGGTTAAATGACAGTATCTGCAGTTTTAAAAGAGAGTGTAGGAAAGCAGAGCGTTTGTGGAAAAAATCACGTCTCCAGACTCATTTTAATACTATGAAGAGCCTTTTATTGAATTTTAACTGCATGATAAAGGAGGCAAGAAGACAATTCTTCTCAAATCTGATCCACACTAATAAAAATAACCCCAGGATTTTATTTAAGACTGTTGATTCCCTGGTCAATACTCCACCCCCCTCTGTTCCCATTGAATCTGATGCCGACTGTGACCGGTTTTTATCCTATTTTAAAGATAAGGTGGAGTCTATCAGAGCCTCGATTACACCCAGTGCCTCTTTTACAGACGCTTTTAGTGATGCTTTTAGTGATGTCTTTTATCCCCCTAAGGACATTTTAAACCAGTTTTACCCTATAACTCTACCTGAACTTTTTTATGTTGTTTCACACACTAGAGTGTCAACCTGCCCTTTTGATGTGATTCCATCTAGGTTTTTATGTCAAGTATTCGATTCTGTTGGGCCCAGCTTGCTGTCTATTTTCAACAGCTCGCTGACTACTGGTTGTGTCCCGGACTACTTTAAAACAGCATGCATAACCCCCCTTTTGAAAAAACCAAAACTGGACCCTTCCCTGCATCACAACTACAGGCCAATCTCCAAACTGCCTTTTATGTCAAAAATTTTAGAAAAAATTGTGTCATCTCAGCTTTTAGCAGCCCTAGAGGAAAATTTTATCTTTGATAAATTCCAGTCTGGATTCCGGAAGTACCACAGCACTGAAACAGCTTTACTCAAAGTAACAAACGACCTTTTAATGGCGGCTGACAGTGGATTGTGCTCAGTCTTGGTACTTCTGGATCTCAGTGCGGCGTTTGACACAATTGACCATGGAATTCTTTTAAATCGTTTGAGGCACTGGGTGGGTATCTCAGGTACAGCTTTGAAATGGTTTTATTCATACTTCTTAAATCGTACGTTCTGTGTCGCAGCAAACAACCACAAGTCCTCCTTCTCCTCTTTGAAGTACGGCGTGCCTCAGGGGTCTGTTTTGGGACCTATCCTTTTTTCACTATACATGCTTCCCCTGGGGCACATAATACAAAAATATGACGTGTCTTTTCACTTTTATGCTGACGACACCCAGCTGTACCTGCCCGTAAACGCCACTGACCCTGGGAAATTGAGTGCTTTTTTAGACTGTATTACTGCCGTTAAAGACTGGATGTCTCAAAACTTCCTTCAACTGAATGACAACAAAACTGAAGTTCTGGTCTTTGGGCCCCAGCAGCTGACCAACCAGATCCTGTCAGCTGCTGGGCCATTAGTAGACGGCATCAAACCCTCCGCCAAAAACCTTGGAGTCTGGTTTGACAGTGACTTGAGCTTTAAACATCACACGACCAAACTTGCTCAGTCCTGCTTTTATCATCTTAGAAATATTTCTAAGATTCGCTCCTTTATCTTTTAAAGACACAGAAACAATTTTACATGCTTTTATTTCATCACGACTGGATTATTGTAACAGTCTTTTTACTTGTCTTAATCAAAAATCCCTGGACAGACTCCAGTCAGTGCAGAATTCTGCAGCCAGGCTTTTAACCAGAACCAAGAAACGTGAGCACATTACGCCTGTTTTAGCTTCACTGCACTGGCTTCCAGTTCGTTTTAGGATTGATTTTAAGATCTTATTAATCACTTTTAAAGCACTCAATGGTTTTAGTCCAGCATACATCACTGACCTTTTATCTTTGCACACTCCTGCTCGTACTCTGAGATCGTCTGATAAAGGTTTTTTAGCTGTCCCTGGGGCCCGACTGATGACAAAGGGGGAGAAAGCATTCTCAGTTCGGGCCCCAAGGCTCTGGAATGAACTACCGGAGGACATTAGGTCTGCTTCATCAGTGCTGTGTTTTAAATCACGCCTCAAAACTCATTTTTATCGGAAAGCTTTTCCTGATTTTATTTGATTTGATTGTTCTGGTTGTCATTTTAATTGTTATTTTATTGTACAGCACCTTGTAACATTTGTTTTGAAAGGTGCTATATAAATAAAGTTTATTATTATTATTATTATTATTAATAAATAAATATATATATTTCAAACTGTATCAGCCCCTTAAAGCCCGCCCACAGCGACAGGTGTGTCCTAGAGCTGAAGAGGAGTGAGACATCCTTCTGTTTAACCACTCAGTCAGACATAAACAAACTTTCCTGGGTCAAGTGTGAGAAGAATAAACAGAACTTGACTCTATAATAAATAGGTCACAAGTAAACTGAATGGAAAAAAACCTTTTAAAACGCTAACAGTCGACCAACACAAGAACCTGACAAATAAACAGGCATCAGATCTGTGTGTGTGTGTGTGTGTGTGTGTGTGTGTGTGTGTGTGTGTGTTACTGAGTCATGAGAAGAAGCTGATCATGATTCAGTGTCTTGAAATAGTTTGTGTGTCACAGCTGGAGAACGAGACACAACTGGAAGCAGCGCTGCCACTGGGAGGAGGTCGTACCGCTGTCGCTGCTGCTGTCGCTGCTCAGGCTTCCTTTCACCTGGAGACTCTGTTTCTACTTTAAACTGTAGACACACGTCTTGTGTAGTGGTGTGTTAATCCACGTTTTGATTGGTCGTATAGTTTTTGATCAATCCCTGATCAATGACCATGATCGTTTTTGGAGTAATGTTGAGATTATAATGGGTGTGTATTGGACGGAATGTTGGTGTCAGAGTGATGACATCATCGGTTAGAGTGGGAGAAGTTGTCTGAAATCTTCTGAAACTTTTCTCTTTCCACTCTCGGCCCGGCCACAGTTTACTCTCTACACACATGATTTTTTCCACATCTGTAGACAAACTTGTTCTGTTTCTCACCATGTGCTCAAAATATCAGAGAGACTTACAGAATTTGAATGATCAGCCTCCGAGTGCGGCCATGTCTGTCTCTGCTCCTCATTGACTCCAATACATAGATTTTCTGACAGAAGCAGAACAAACTGATTGTTTTAAAACTGCCACTGTCTCCAAAATATTTACTGTAGAAACACCAGAATCAGACCAGATGGTTCAGGAAGTCCTGACAGCGCTGACGGTCTGGGTTTGGTTCTGATAGGAGCTGCCGTTCTGTCACAATAACTCCAAATGTGAGACCAGAGCAGAGGCAGAAAATCATCCGTCACTGGCAACCGCCTCGTGCCGTGGTAACCTCTGATCCTCAGGCCAGAGCTCGTTAACATGTTTATAAACAATCCACCTGGAGCTCGTTAACATGTTTATAAACAATCCACCTGGAGCTCGTTAACGTGTTTATAAACAATCCACCTGGAGCTCGTTAACGTGTTTATAAACAATCCACCTGGAGCTCGTTAACATGTTTATAAGCAAAGATGATCACGTGTCTGATGAGCTCTGTCCTGACCCTGATCGTGGGTTTGATTCCCATGTTGACAGGGCCTCGGCTGTCTCTCCCATGGCCCTATCAAAATTGTTCTAGTTTTATAAATGACATCATCACCATCAGGCTCAGTCAGAAACACAGTAAAGGCTGCATGTGAACCTGTGGGCGGAGTCACATAAATGCAACAATCAACAAATAAAAATTTAAGAAACAACACATTCATTATTAAACTTTATTTATTTATGCATATGTTTGTTTGTTCATACTTATGATGTCGTTAGACTGTGGAACAAGACAGAAAAAACTTTGAAGGGAAAAAACTGCACTTTGTCTTGGTTTTACTCCAGTGGATTATATTGGATTATATTATAGAGTAAATTATAGGATGTAGGGCGTACAATACTCTTTGCAGATACAGCACTTTGACTTGGTTTCACAGAGCTTTTTTTTGGATGGACAGCAAAATAAAAAGCCCAATAATTCTGGAAAATGTTTGCAGTACCAATATCAAATTCTACCAGATTGAAGAGAATATGACACACTTTTGATTGGTCAAAAAAAAAAATTGAAAAAATGCAGATCGACTGCACTTTGTCTTGGTTTCACAGTTTTTGGATGAACAGCAAAATAAAAACCCAAATAACTCTGGAAATTTTTACTGCACTTTGCCTTTTCTTTTGTAGGGCAGGATACATGTGATGTGTGTGTAGATGTCTGCTGTGTCATCACCACACACAACACACACTGCGCTCTGTCTGACTGTGTGTGTGTGTGTGTGTTGTAGAGGCCAATAGTCACTCAGTTACACAACTGCTTTCAGTTTTCCTCCTCGCCCAGCAGCCTCAGCCTGAGCCTGAGCCTGAGCCCCAGCCTGCTGCCTGGTGGCTCCCCGCCCACCGCCGCTCTCTGCCCGCCTGCTGCTGCTGCTGCTGCTGCCGCTGCCGCCGCTGGGCGGACTGACTGACTGACTGACTGACTGACTGACTGGGGCAGATCCAGATCCGATGCGACCAGTTCCGTGTTCCAGACCAGACTAGTGCACGGAGCAGCCAGACTCAGACCGGAGCAGGAAGGAGGAACCGGCGGTGTCATGGTGGACCTTCCTCCCCGGCCGCGGCGTCCATAAGTCCCGGGGGAGGTCGACGGGAGGTGAGGAATGTGTTTTTTTTTATTTTTTATTTCTTATTATTTCTGCGGAGGATTCATCCGCCGACGTCGCCGCGTTACGTTCCAGCCAAACTTTGACGCTGCCGCCTGGACCTCCTCTCTCTCTCTCTCTCTCCGTCCGTTCAGAGGCCGTGACGTAAAGCTGTGCAACTTTTACTGTCGATACGTGCGTGTACGTGGATGTGCATGTGCGTATACGTGTGTATGTGTGTGTAAGCTATAGTATAGTATCGCGTTTTGAACACGTCTTATGTCGCCGTGTGTCGGTGTAATGTGCGCGCACGTCGTCCATTGATGTTGTTTTGACACTGGTGACGTAGACCGTGACGCGCCTTAACGATGAGATAAGCAGTGGAGAAATAACTGTGGAGCTGTGGAGGAATAACACGCCTGTGTGTGTGTGTCTGTTAGTGTGCATGTTAGTGTGTGTGTGTGTGTTAGTGTGTGTGTGTCGTTGACGGACTCTGGGATTTCGGAGCTGCGACATGTTTGGGATCTCCGCTCAACACGAGTTTGTTTCTGCAGTGAGTACAAAACAACAACAACACACATACACACACAACACAGATACACAACACAGACACATACATGTGCTCAGCCACCGTCCACACACCTGACGTAACGTAGCCTAGTGCACGCACCCGGGGCATGTGTGACGTCATCAGGAAATGAGGGAGGAGAAAGTGCAGGAGAGAAGGAGACAGGTGTATGATCCCAGTGAAGCAAACCGGATGTCGGTCAGGAGCTGATCAATAATCAATAGAAGTTAAAGAAACAGTAATTAGCCTGTTTCCATTACTATGGATACACAGGATGTTTTACTCTGTAACTATAGTTACTGTGTCACAGCTGTTGTAGCTTTACTTTGTGTTAAAGCTCCTTCAAAATAAAGCTAGATGTTTGTGTTAAAGCTCCTTCAAAATAAAGGTAGATGTTTGTGTTAAAGCTCCTTCAAAATAAAGGTAGATGTTTGTGTTAAAGCTCCTTCAAAATAAAGGTAAATGTTTGTGTTAAAGCTCCTTCAAAATAAAGGTAGATGTTTGTGTTAAAGCTCCTTCAAAATAAAGGTAAATGTTTGTGTATAAGCTCCTTCAAAATAAAGGTAGATGTTTGTGTTAAAGCTTTAAAGGTAGACTTCCTGTCACTTTGTGATGTCACAACGGCGCAGCACAACAACTTTGCAGGATTTGGTTTCTCCGAGTGTTTTATTCTGAAATTCGCTCCATTTTTAATTGGATCCCTTTAGAAAACAGCCAGCCAATCAGAAGAGAGGCTCAGGGCCTCCTCCTTCTCTCTCGTTGTGTTTCTATATAATGAAGCAGGTGATGGCTCGGTGTATCAGGTGAATAATAGATAGTAGATGTTTCAGAGTCACAGCAGCAGAGCAGAGGTTCCCGGCCTCCGGCCTCCAGCCTGATCGTGTGTTCGATGCCGGGGAACCAGCGGCGGTTCAGATCCATCACTGTGGGGATTGAATGGGGACGAGTGGGAGAGAGTTTTACAGCTATTCATAGAAAACGGTAAAATCCAGAGACAGATGCATGTAGGTCAGACCTGCTGGACCAGAGCTGGAGTCACTGCTGGTTCACTACGCTCACTGGGAGGTGACGAGGAGCAGGAGGAGGAGGAGGAGGAGGAGGAGGAGGAGGAGGAGGAGGAGGAGGAGGAGGAGGAGGAGGAGGAGGAGGAGATAGAGGAGGAGGAGGAAGGTACTGTTACAACCTGGAGCTGAGAGGAGGAAGAAGAGAAAGGAGCAGGAGGAGGAGCAGGAGGAGGAGGAGCAGGAGGAGGAGGAGGAGGAGGAGGAGGAGGAGGAGGAGGAGGAGGAGGAGCAGGAGGAGGAGGAGGAGATCTCACATAGGAGCTGAGAGGAGGAGGAGGAGGTAGAGGAGGAAGAAGAGAAAGAAGGGAGGAGGAGGAAGAGGAAACAGATGATGGAGGAAGTGAAGAAGAGGAGGAGGAGGAGATGGAAGAGGAGAAAAAGGGGAGATAGAGGAAGAGGGGGAGGTGGAGGAGGAAGAAAAAGGAGGAAGAGGAGGAGGAAGAGGAGGTGTCATGGTGTCACTTTATTCCTGAACTCCAGATGTTTCCGTCTCTGCAGCAGCTGTATTTATTTATTTGTCTGTAAACAGCAGCAGGTTTTTAACAAACAGACGACAACGGATCAGAAAACTGTCGCAGGAATCATCCTCGTCTCCACATCACTGACTGTGACTGAGTATTATGGGATGTTTCGTGTCATCACAACAGCAGAGTCCATGCATCTGTTTGACTGAATGAATGAAACGATACGTAAATAGTTGGCTTGGTATCGGGGCCGAGACCAGAGAGCGGGTGATTGGTCGGCACCAGAGTTCCAAGCCGGCGTTCCCGGCGAGGCTCCGGTTGATCCGGACTAACCTGACTGTGTTTCTCCTCCTCAGGTCGGTTCTCAGTGAGTCTGAAGGCCGAGGCCGAGCTGCAGCAGGACCATGAAGACCACCTGGACCACCTGGACGTCTCCGTGGTGACGACCCGTGTCATCAGCTGACCTTCAACCTCTTCATGGATTTAACATGGCACTTGGGCAGAGACGGGGAGGGAAGTCAGACGCCTCACTCTCCGGGAATCCTGGGAATTTAAGGAACGTGTGTGGTTGAGTCAGACTGGACCAGTCTGGTGTGTGTGCGTGTGCGCGCGTGTGTGTTTGTGTGTTTGTTTCACGTCGATGGGACAAAGATGGAGGCGTGAGGATGGAGTGAGGAGAGAGAGATGTTCCTCAACTAGAAACTGATCAGAGAACAGCGTTTGCGTGGACGATGGAGCAGGATTTCACACAGTAGGACCAACTGCTCCGACCGGACCTTCATTAACCCCTTCCTTCCTTCCTCCACGCGCTGCTGTGGATGGACTGTGTCAAACTGTAACTCTGACTCCAGGTCACTTTCCTGCTGCAGCGCTGCTAAAAAAAACAAACTAAACAAACAAAAAGACTCCAAACATGGCCGCCACAGCGACAGGAAGGAAGCACCTGGTGAGAGACTTTAACCATTTCATCACCTGTTACCTGTGTCGAGGTTACCTGATTAAACCCACCACGGTCACCGAGTGCCTGCACACCTGTGAGTCAAACCACACACACACACACAATTGTCACATGTCCTGTTCTGTTTGACCAAATGTTTTGACTTTAAAGGTAGAGTCTGGAGTTTTGTGTGTTGGAGTTTAAAACATTCAAACTGGGCCCCTCCTCTTCACCAACACCAGGAGCCTGTGTGTTATGTTGTTATGCCGTTGAGCTGGGAAGACACTGTTAGCAGTGGATGCTAACTGCTACTGCTAGCCGAAGTTAGCATCGAGCTAGCCTCACAATGGTCCTCATACTTGTTACCAGTCGAGGCTTTAGTTGTCGGTGATGGTGGGGAATCAGCCCGCGGCTCCAGCGCTTCACTCCAGCGACTGTATTTCTTTTTCTTTGCGGTTCTGATGCTGCTGCTGAGAGAGAGAGACGTGCTATCACTCGTTAGCATCAGAGACAGCTAGGCTAGCAGCCCTGAGCCTCCTACTCTGCTGCACGTAGCTTCACCTCCGTCATTGGCTGGAGAGAAAACACAGACTCTCTCGCTCTCCGCCCAGAAAGTCAAAGTCTAATGTTTATTTTTGGGCACAAAACTCCAGACCCAACCTTTAAACATGCTAACGGGACGCAACTAACTTCAGTGAACTAACTATGCCACGAGGAGCTAACATACAGAGGAAGCTAACGTGCTAAAGGGAGCTAACATACAGCGGAAGCTATAACGTGCTAAAGGGAGCTAACATACAGAGGAAGCTAACGTGCTCAAGGGAGCTAACATACAGAGGAAGCTATAACGTGCTAAAGGGAGCTAACATACAGAGGAAGCTATAACGTGCTAAAGGGAGCTAACATACAGAGGAAGCTAACGTGCTAAAGGGAGCTAACATACAGAGGAAGCTAACGTGCTAAAGGCAGCTAACATACAGAGGAAGCTATAACGTGCTAAAGGGAGCTAACATACAGAGGAAGCTATAACGTGCTAAAGGCAGCTAACATACAGAGGAAGCTAACGTGCTAAAGGGAGCTAACATACAGAGGAAGCTAACGTGCTAAAGGCAGCTAACATACAGAGGAAGCTAACGTGCTAAAGGGAGCTAACATACAGAGGAAGCTGTAACGTGCTAAAGGGAGCTAACATACAGAGGAAGCTAACGTGCTAAAGGGAGCTAACATACAGAGGAAGCCAACGTGCTAAAGGGAGCTAACATACAGAGGAAGCTAACGTGCTAAAGGGAGCTAACATACAGAGGAAGCCAACGTGCTAAAGGGAGCTAACATACAGAGGAAGCTAACATGCTAAAGGGAGCTAACATACAGAGGAAGCTAACGTGCCAAAGGGAGCTAACATACAGAGGAAGCTATAACGTGCTAAAGGGAGCTAACATACAGAGGAAGCTATAACGTGCTAAAGGGAGCTAACATACAGAGGAAGCTAACGTGCTAAAGGAAGCTAACATACAGAGGAAACTAACATGCTAAAGGCAGCTAACATACAGAGGAAGCTAATGTGCTAAAGGGAGCTAACATACAGAGGAAGCTATAACGTGCTAAAGGGAGCTAACATACAGAGGAAGCTAACGTGCTAAAGGGAGCTAACATACAGAGGAAGCTAACGTGCTAAAGGGAGCTAACATACAGAGGAAGCTATAACGTGCTAAAGGGAGCTAACCTTTCTGAGGGAACTAGGGAGCTCTTTTACTTTGTGATCTAGCGCTGGAGAGACTGATTGAATGATTTGTATTTCTTCCTCTGCAGTCTGTAAGAGCTGCATCGTGCAGCACTTTGAGGAGAGCAACGACTGTCCCAAATGTGGCATTCAGGTCCACGAGACCAACCCACTGGAGATGCTCAGGTAGGATCTACTTCCTGCTCCTCTTTAACTCCGATCTGACGGAGCTTCATGACCTGCTGCCTTCAGTTGTTTTTCTATCCTCTGTTTAACTTCCTCTTTATCGCCTTTCTCTTCTCACATCCTCCTCCTCCTCCTCCTCCTCCTCCTCCTCCTCCTCCTCCTCCCTGCTCAGGTTGGACAACACCCTGGAGGAGATCATTTTCAAGCTCGTGCCCGGACTCAGAGAAAGTGAGTTTTTCCAGATGGATGCGTTCATCTGTTTCTTCAGTTTCCATGTGACAAATCAAATCACAACGTGACCCAAACAACATGGATCCCTGCGGCGTATTGCTCCTGTGTGATGTTAATAAAACCATCTGGACTGCTAGGGCGATGCTAACCACTGAGCTACACCCTAAACGACAGCATCTCACCTCCTCACCAACGCCCTGAAGACGTGACCTCAGGTTGTTGTGTTCATCTGTTGTATAAAAACACAAACAGACTGAGGCGTGGTTAACGCTCAGTAAGCAACACCCAAGAGCATGGACCTGGCAGCACAGTTCAGGCTTAGTGGGTAGGAGTTAGCTTAGCCGTTAGCTGTTGTATAAGACACCGCCCGTCCAAAAGAAAAGTCACACACTCTAAATTATATAATATAATATTTATAATATTTCGTTGGATCGCCTTTAACTTTGATTACAGCATCATTTGCTGTGGCATCATGTCAATGAGCTTCTGCAACGTCACAACATTCATTTCTGTCCAGAGTTTCATTCATTTTTCAAAGGTTGTCAATGGCGTGAAGGTCTGGACTCCAGTTTTTAATAATGTGTTGGACAGGTCTTAAAGCAATGTTAGTCTCAGCATCTCTTTAGATGTTTGATTTGCTTGATGAATGTCAATAATTTGACCCTTGTGAAACAGAATAACATCTACATCTACCACAGGATGTGTCTTCTGATATGGTTGTTTAAGAAATGAGATGCATCAGTTAGAGTTAAATAGTTGTAACATAACCATCCATGCAGTAATTATCCAATTGACCTATGGCTAAGCCCCGCCCCCTCCACTCACTCGGACAAACTGTCAACATTCAGTGACAAGCGCTATGCTAGCAGTCACAGTAGGAAACATTTCACAGGAGGCAATTGATGGTTGTTGGAGACAGAAAGATTAAATATCATCTCGAAGTCACCAAAACTTAACTTAACTTTACTGCTCTGGCTGCCGTTTGCCGCGAAACGCCGATAGCGACGAGCTAACTTCTGTTAGCCTGTCTATGGAGTTTTGCATTATACGTTAGCATTAAGCTAGCAGACTTTATGCTTAGTTGTGATTCTGGCTAACATCCAAACATCTCTCACAATATGTTGCCTCAAATACGTTGTTGACTTAACTTACAACAGATGTAGACATCCTTGTTAAGTTTATCCATGTTTAGTTGGTGTTGTGGGCTACTGCATAACTTTATCCAGAGCAGACACTTCTCTAGGTTGAGATGTGGCTTAGGAAAAGGTAGGTGAAAAATACACCAGAGAGGCTGGATGATCCCAACCTCACAGGATACCTTGTGTCAGAGTTGCATGTAACCCATGCACACCATCTGACCATTTTAAACTTAAAATGTCAAGAAAAAACACATAAAAACGAATGAAAACTGACTGCAATGCATTTCAATGGACGTGGAAGCAGAGAATGTCCGAGTGTATGGGCTAGCTATGCGCACTGTGATTGGCTCATCGTGTTTGGGGGCGTGGCTTAGCCATAGGTCAATTGGAGGCTCTGACCCATTACGTTCGTTAAATCCAAATGGTGACTTTTTTTTCTGGACGGGCAGTGTATTTCTGCAAACTGACTATTGTTTTGCTCTAGTTTAGAGCGAGAACATGTTGGAAACCTCCTGAAACAAACAGAGAAGGGATGTGAGCTGCAGCTGTTGTTCAGTGTTTCTGAACACACCAACAAAAACACTTCCAAGGTGTTGCGAACCACTGAGCGACACCCCAGTGTTTATGAACCGTCCTCACGCCTCCCACTGATATTTATCTTTTTTTTTAGCTCCAGCCGGAGCCGCTCGGCTCGGCCCCGCAGATAAAAGTGAAGGACGGCTTCACGTCCAAACAGTGACACAGATCCAGGCCAAGTTCTAACTGTCAGCTTCAGTATCTGTGCTCTTCATTTCACGTGGCTGAAAAACAACCCCCCCCTTCAACCCCCCCCCCCCCCCCCTCCACCCTGACACCCCATTGAAGTTCTTGCGATCAAAACAAAATTCCTGCCGTATGCTGAGCTGCAGCATCGTAACAGATCATGTCGTCAGGTGGACGGACGCCGATCTGTCAGCGTGCCGGTATTTTTAGAGGAGCGGGTCGACCGACTGGGTTTTAAAACGAGATGAAGACGTACGACCTTCTCGCCGCCGGCCGGCCGGGTCAACACGTCTAACTAAAGCTGTGATGCCACGATCGTTTTATGGCTCCATAACTTCACCTGCGCTGACAGACAGAGCGCTGCGGCCCCGACGCCCGGAAAACTGACCATATTTAAAAAAAAAAAAAAAAAAGTAAAAAAAAAATGGTAGTAAAAAAATCTAGAAAAAAATTGTAAAATTCCTCAAAAAAAAGTAAAAAAAAAAAAATCTGGAGAAAATTTAAAAAATTCTCCAAAAAAAGTTTTTTAAAAAATCTAGAAAAAATTATAAGATTTCTCAAAAAAAAGTAAAAAGAAATCTAGAAAAGATTTATAAAATGTCTTTTTTTAAAAAAAATCTAGAAAAAAATGGTAAAATTTCTCCAAAAAAAATCTAGAAAAAAATGGTAAAATTGCTTTTTAAAAAATAAAAAAATAAGCCTCACACCCGCTCACTGTCGACTTCCTCTCACATCAAACACCAGGACTCAGTTCTTCTTCTTCTTCCTGCATCACGGCGTCGTTACGAGGAGTCAGAGGAAGACTGGAGCGCAGACACGACTCTGACTGTATTAGTTTTAGTTTTGTTTTACTTATTTTATTCTAATTCAGCAAACGTCCATGCACAGTTTCCTTCCACAGAAACAAACGGTGTAGTTTTCTTCTTGGTTTGGATAATGATGGAAACCAGGAGACGATGTATGATGTTATTATAGAAGAACACATAGAACAGATAAAAGTACAATAACTTCTACACATACCCAGGGGGCAAAGCAAAAAAACAGACACGGAGCGTTGTAAAAGGTTGTCCACCAGAAATGATATCTAGGACCTTCAAGGATTAAAACCTGGGTGGACAACCTGGTCAACTAGCTGCAGGAAAGCTACGGGGTCCAAAACCCTCTTCCTGGGTCATTTTGCTGGTGAAAGTATGTAAATGCAAATACTTAGGTACTACAATGGCATAAAGAGTCATACAACTATAACATTTGGCAGAGAGTATCTTGACACATAGGGGAAGGCAAGAAAAAAAGATTCTGGGGTTTGTTGCAACTTGATTTTAAGATATCACCCTCAACATCCCAAAAAAGACCAAAAAAACTGACAAATTCTCATGAAAATTATTATTTTTCAGCACTTTATGGAGAACATCTATACCTAACACATACTCAGACTCAGACTCAAATTGAAGCTTATGAATTAAAGAAATTTTCTATATATGTATTAGGTATAGATGTTCTCCATAAAGTGCTGAAAAATAATAATTTTCATGAGAATTTGTCAGACGAACAATACTTTTTTTGGTCTTTTTTGGGATGTTGAGGGTGATATCTTAAAATCAAGTTGCAACAAACCACAGAATCTTTTTTTCTCGCCTTCCCCTATGTGTCAAGATACTCTCTGCCAAATTTTATAGTTGTATGACTATTTATGCCATTGTAGTACCTAAGTATTTGCATTTACATACTTTCACCAGCAAAATGACCCAAAAAGAGGGGTTTTGGACCCCGTAGCTTTCCTGCAGCTAGTTGACCAGGTTGTCCACCCAGGTTTTAATCCTTGAAGGTCCTAGATATCATTTCTGGTGGACAACCTTTTACAACGCTCCGTGTCTGTTTTCCAAAAAAATGGGACTTTGCCCCCTGGGTAACATAGAAATTTTGGAACAACATGTGTGAAGTTGTACAGTTTACGGTACGAAGCATCAGTGTTCAATCCGTTGCTGCCGTGGTGAAATGTAAAAAAAGTGCCTGGAGGAAAAGAGAGAAAAAAAAGCAGCTTCCTTTTATCAATTTAGCATCAAATTCCCCGTCTGTTCTCCAAAGACGTTTAAGTTTGGGACTAAATTCAATAAAGAGAAAATGAGTTTTCTGAGGTTTCAGTCTGTTTGTGTCTCTGAATGTTTTCCTTTCTTTTCTTTTCTGTGTGAACCAGGAGAGGAACAGCAGGAACTGGAGTTCTGGAAGAAGAACCAGCCCAAAGAGAACGGACAAGGTGGAGTACCGTCCGACCGTCTGTCCGTCTGTCAGGGGTCTCCCCGCTTTCTTTCTTTCTTTCTGTGTTTTTTTTCTTGTTTTGCGTCTGATTCACAGTTTCCGTCGAACTCTCACTTTTAGAGGCGACAGGAGTGAAATCAACAGATGGAGGGAGTTTCTGATGATTCATCATATTTTGAGCTCATTCATGTGAATCTGGGGAATTTCCTCCTCTTACGTCAAAACCAGCCAAACCCTCGTTTAGTTTAAGATCTGGTTCCTTGATAAACTTTTAAAGGTTTTAATGGCCTTTTCTCTGCAGCAGAAAGCCTGAGGTGTCAGAGGTTCGGGCCGCCTGATGTCGGGGGCGACGGCGGGGACGGCGGCGGCGACGATGGCGAAGGTGGCGGCGATGACGACTACCACAGGAGCGACCCTCAGATCGCCATCTGTCTGGACTGTCTACGCAACACGGGACAGACAGGAGAGAGCACGGTCACGGTCTGGGTCTTTATCATCTTATTAACATTATAAATATCATTATCATTCATTAGAATAAGAGTTGTTTTCAGTTACCAGCTTCAGATCGCCTCTAGACCTTGTGTTGACTATCTCGTCCTCCCTCCTTAAATCAGCCTCTAATAGAGTTTGTCTCTGGTCCAATCAGGATCTGATGAAGAGGTTCATCCGCTGCTCCAGTCGAGTCACCGTGGGAACAATTAAGAAGTTTCTCAGTCTTAAACTGAAGCTGCCCAGCTCCTACGAGGTAAAGAGCTCGTCCACGCCACAGGGCCTCTGTCTGTTAGCTCTGCTGCTGCTACGTGGCTAATCTCATGTCTCACTCTACAGGTGCAAATTCTCATTTGTCCAGGTCAAAGGCATCTCTAATGTTATTTACATCAAATGACCCTAAATCGACACAAATTAGACCACTGGACAAAATTTTGAAGCAAACACCAAAAATTTGTTGAAGGGCCAATGGCGTAATTTTTTGAAATATTGTAGAGATATTTCTGGAAAACACTTTAACATTTCTAGAAAAAAATTATAAAATTTTTAAAAACAAAAAAAGTAATAAAAAAAAAAAATTCTAGAAAAAAGGTACAATTTCTCCAAAAAAAGTAAATAAAAAATAAATTTAAAAAATCTAGAAAAAAAAGTTTAAAAAAAAAAAAAAAAATCTAGAAAAAAAAGTACAAAAAAAAAAAATCTAGAAAAAGATAGTAAAAATTTCTCCCAAAAAAGTAAAATAAAAAATCTTTATTTTATTGTATTTTTTTTTTAATTCTGGAAAAAATGTCAACATTTATCCAGCAAGCAACATGACAGGGAGAACGGCTTCTCACTCCCATGTTAAACAAGGTTTTTCATAAAAGTGACAATAAATTGAATTGAAATTGAACTTGAACTGAATTTAGCAGAATTTAGCAGAACAACGTAGCTCTGAGTTTGGATCAGTTCAGAGGTTTTAAGACGGTAGAAACAGAAACCTTCAGCGTTGAGCTTCCAGAATTAAGAAAGAGCTGAGACTTTATTACTAGTGAGCAGAGTCTGACTGATCTGAGCAGCAACGTCCTGTGAGCCGGTGTAAATGATCGCAGGTTCAAGTCCAGATTCACGGTTAGAACTGAAATAACTTTTATTCATGTATTGAAACAGAGAGGAGGAAATTTGACTGTGTGTGAAACCATAAGCTCATTAATAATCGTTTCTTAATGATGCTGATCAGCAGCAGCAGCTTCATCAGAGTGTAAAGCTGTAACACACACACACACACAAACACACACAGCTCAGTGCAGCCTCACACCCACTCACTGTCGACTTCCTCTCACATCACATCAAACACCAGGACTCAGTTCTTCTTCTTGTTCCTGCATCACGGCCTCATTACGACCCTGAAACATAATAAATGTTAACGTTACATCATAAACTACATAATAAAGGTGTAATAACTGTGTTATTACTGTGCTACAGCTGGATGTGCTGTGTAACGGGGAGATCAGGGGCCAGGATCACAATTAAAAGTGAAATTTCTCAAAATAAAAAAAGTAAAAAAAAAAAAAAAAATTTAAATCTAGAAAAAAATGGATAATTTCTCAAAAAAAAGTTTTTAAAAAAATCTAGAAAAAAATGGTGGTTAAAAAAAAAAATCTAGAAAAAAATTGTAAAATTTCTCAAAAAAAGTAAAAAAAAACAATCTAGAAAAAAATTGTAAAATTTCTCAAAAAAAGTAAAAAAAAAAAAAGATATGGAAAAAAAAAATCTCCAAAACACTTTTTCAAAAAATCTAGAAAAAATTGTAAGATTTCTAAAAAAAAAAAGTTAAAAGAAATCTAGAAAAGATTCATAAAATTTCTTTTAAAAAAAAAATCTAGAAAAAAGGTAAAATTTCTTGAAAAAAATCTAGAAAAAAAAGGTAAAATTTATCCCACAAAGTTTTTTAAAAAATCTAGAAAAAAAGATAACTGCTTTTTTTTTAAAGTAAAATTTTAAAAAAGCCTCACACCCGCTCACTGTCGACTTCCTCTCACATCAAACACCAGGACTCAGTTCTTCTTCTTCTTCCTGCATCACGGCCTCGTTACGACCCTGATACGAAACATAATAAATGTTAATGTCACATTGTAAACAACATAATGAAGGTGTTATAAAGGTGTAATAAAGGTGTTGTTACTGTGCTGCAGCTGGACGTGCTGTGTAACGGCGAGATCATGGGCCGCGACCACACGCTGGAGTTCATCTACATGACGCGCTGGAGGCTTCACGGAGAGAACGTAAGACTCACTCACTTCCTGTTGACGCCTGCATGTTGCTGCTGCTGCTGCTGCTGCTGCAGGAAACTCTGCTGTTGTGTATATGCATGTGTGTGTTTGTGTGTGTGTGTGTTGTGTAGTCACAGTGTGAGGCTTCGCTCACGTCGTCTGAGCTGAAACCTTGTTTTATTCTGGGGTGGGGGGTCGAAGAGGGGGAGTTTCACTATGACACGATCAGAGTGAGAATGAAAGTAAATAAACAAAATGTTCCCAGAATTAGCTTGTGTGTGTGTGTGTGTGTGTGCGTGTGTGTGTGTGTGTGTGTGTGTGTGTGTGTGTGTGTGTGTGTGTGTGTGTGTGTGTGTGTGTGTGTGTGTGAATGACTTCTCTATTCAGCTCTAACCCGATGACTCAGTCGCAGCAGAATGAGACGTCAGACTCTGACAGGAAACTTCTCCCTCTGGAGTTTTTATTCAGGTGTTGTTGTTGTTGTTGTTGTTGTTGTTGTTGTTGTTCACCTCAGACCTGTTTGTATCTGAACTGGGTTGTTATAGTAAAATAAAACTACAACTACAGCTAAGAACAACTAAGACTAACCCTCGCTCTCCAAACTGCTCCCGCCAGTGTAAGTGTTGTCCTGATTCTCAGTAAAATGAAGTTGAGGGTCAAGTTTAACCTGCATCGCCCTCAGTGTTGAGATTTTCCGACACCACGCTTGGGAGCGAGGGTTACCCAGAATGCATTGCATATTTTTACCAAACCGAAAGCTGTAAAAACTAATAAAAACTAGTCAATTCTTCTAAAATAAAAACTAAACTGAAGCTGATTCTTCACTTGTTGAACTCACTGAAACTAAACTGAAAGAAACAAGAAAACTGAAAAACTACATAAAAATAAAAACTGATGAACATTTTAAAATTATAATTACCTTGACCTGTACCTCTTCATCCTCCTCCTCCTCCTCTTCCTCCTCTGACAGGAATCTGCAGCTTCTTCGTTTTTTTTCCGGAATTTCGTCTGAAACTTTTCACGTTTCTTCTAAACTGTCGCACAAAAGTTTTGGGGGGATTTTTAACGACTCACATGAAGTTCCCGTTGAACTCTGTGAATCATAACCAGCATGAATAATAATCAGGACTGATGATGATGATGATGATGAAGATGGTCGACTGATGAGATGAATACTAACTCCTGATTATGACGCTTTAAGAACAGAACTGATGAGATACAAGAGAAGAATTATTAATGACATCATAAAACAAAACAAAACAAAATGAGTGGTTTTATATTTCAGACTAAATCTCTGAACCTCAGGTTTGGAGAAAAGATTCTAACAACAACACAAACACGTGGAAGTCTTTACTCTACAAAGAGATGTAGAGGTATTGACTGTAAGTCATTCAGGTCAGTAAAGGGTTAATAAATGTTTCAGAATGTGTGAAAGATGAACCTCACACACAACAACACACAACAACACACACACTCAGCAGGAGTTCTTGTCCTGGTTTAGTCTGAAGTGTCGCCACCAGCGGCTCCGGGCGTCAGGGTCATCGTTCCTGTGGTTCAGTGGGCCAGAGTGTGTGTCTGTGTGTGTGTTAGTGTAGTGTGTGTGTCTGTGTGTGTGTCTGTGTGTGTGCGTGAACACATTCCAGCTCGGCGGCTGAATGTCGATCTGTTTTTCCTGCACGTGCGTCTTCACATGAACGATGAGCTGGTGAAAGGTCTCGTCCACTGGAGGAGACGACAGAGCAGCACAGACAGCTGGAGGAGGAGGAGGGAGGGGGGAGGGGGGGGGAGGGGGGGGTGAGGGAGGGGCTGAGGGGGAGGCCAGAGCCGCCTCCAGGAATCTGAATGAATGAAATAAAAGTTTAGTTTCCACCAGCTGATAGAAAAGAAAAGATTATTTATTTATTCCCATCATAATGTTCTCATGCTGCATGACGATAATAATCTGAGAGTTAAAGGGACAGTTCAACATTTAGTCAAACTGGCCCATCACCATAATCCCTATAGTCATAGCAGTAGGTTCGTTACCTTTAATTGTCGGTGCAAGCTGTTTTTAGAACGGTGGAGCAGAGCCGTGAGCTGCTCAGAGCTACGCTACGGAGGCTCATTATGGGATTTCTTGGTTTCCCTCATCAAACTCATCAAGTACACAATCCAACAACTCCACAACGCTCTGGTGGACAAGTTGTGACCTGCACATTCACCACGCTATGAGATAATAACACAACGTTACCACACAGAGTTGTTTTAGAGGGAAATTCATGTAAAACCTCTGATGCACGTTGCCTTCAGGGACAGTTTGTATCCAGAGCCTCGAGGCAGCGCTGCTCTTCTGTCCAACACACACAGGAAGCTTCACTTTACATTCAGACTAACTGATGCTACTGATACAGCTGTTAGATTTCATCAATGAGAACAACATTTACCTCCTAAAAATAATGTAACCAGCCGGTGGTAAACCTCTAAAAACCTGCAGGGAAGTTAATTAGCGTTCGTTTTTCTCCCCCGGGACGAGGACGGAGGTCGGCCGGCCCAGCAGCTCTGCAGACGGCTGCTGCCTCTGTCTCTGAAAAACATCAGAGCAAACTTCTAAACAGCCGTCGTTTGGATAAACTGGCCGTAGATTTGGGATCAAACCAGAACCAGAACCAGAACCAGAACCAGAACCAGAACCAGACCAGTGGTCACAAACAGCCTCTGAGTGTTTCTGTGTTTGCTTCACATTGAGACGTTTCTCCGTTTCAGTTTATTTGACACCAGAACAAAATCCCTTCAAGCAGCTGCACAGAGAGAGAGTGTGTGTGTTTGTGTGTTTGTGTGTGTGTTTGTGTGTGTGTGTTATATTAAAGTGTGTAGACAGAAGTGCTGAGTGCGGCGGTGACTGAGCTCACTCAGACCGGACTCTGTTGTTCTGGGTTTTTTTCTTTTCCTGAGCCGTGATGCAGCAGAATGCAGGAGGAGACGACAGCAGCTGTTCTCTGCTGCACCCATACACACACACACACACACACACACACACACACACACACACACACACACACACAATGCTCACGCTGCAGCTGCACACACACACACACACACACACACACACACACTCGACCTCTCACTTCCTGAATTTTGCATGAAAACAGCGAGGACGGATGCAAACAGGTTCCAACAGACTGACTCTGTCTCTGTCGGTCTGGACACTAACGTCCACTGTGATGATGTCACAGGACGGACGATGACATCATCCATATTCTTCTTCTACTGTAAAGTGGCATCACTGATGAAAAGACACAAACTCCAGATGTTGTTGTTGTGTTTCCTCTGTTGTGTTTGACTTTACTGTCCTGTCTCTTCCCGTCTCTCTCCCAGACGTATCCCATGGTTCTGGAATACCGGCCACGCATCGACTTCGGCTGAAGTACGGCTATAAGAAGAGGACCACATTCACACACTGACACACACACATTTTCACGTCCGCACACACAACACACACACAGATGAGATGCCCACAATGTGCAGAGAGAGAAAGATTTAAATGTATTTTTGTACAGCCGATGATGAAGTGACACGTTGCTATGGTAAAGAGGTTTTATGCTACATAGAATAATATATGCTATAATATATGATATTTTTAAATGTATGTCCCTGTGCCTAAAAACCTGTCGATCAGAACTGAAGTACGACCATATCTTCACTTTGCCTGTTTAACTCTGTAGATTAAATGTTGATTTTCTACCGTTGACCGAGCGTCGTCCTGTTTGTCACATTCTCTCACACTGAGGTAATAGATTACATTACATTACAATAATTCTAACACTTTTTCTAGAATTTTTAAAAAACTTTTTTGAGAAATTGTTCCACTTTTTTCTAGAATTGTTTTTGTGAAATTTTCCACTTTTTTTTGAATTTTTAATTTTTTTTTTTTTTGAGAAAGTTTCTTTTTTTTATTTTTATTTTTTACAAATTGTAATGTTTTTTCTAGAATTTTTTAAAAACCTTTTTGCCTTTTTGGGAAATTGCTCCACTTTTTTCTAGAATTGTTTTTGTGAAATTTTCCACTTTTTAAATTTTTTTTTAAAAAATTTTGGGAGAAAGTTTCTTTTTTTTGTTTTTCTTTTGAGAAATTGTTCCACTTTTTTTCTAGAATTGCTTTTGTTAAATTTTCCACTTTTTTTTTCTTAATTTTTAATTTTTTTTTTGAGAAAGTTTCTTTCCTTTTTTTTTGAAATTGTAACATTTTTTCTAGAACTTTTTTAAAAACTTTTTTTTGGTGAAATTTCCACTTTTTTTCTAGAATTTTCTTTTCTTTTTTTTTTAAAGAAATCGTAACACTTTTTCTAGAATTGTTTTTGATAAATTGTATCACTTTTTTCCAGAAATTTCTATAAAATATTTCCAAACATTCACGCCATTGGCCCTTATTTGGCCCTAATTTGAACGTACATTGCCTAAAAAAGCAATGTTCTTCATTCTCAGAACAAATATTTGTGTTTTTCTGGTGTTTGCTTCAAAATTTTGTCCAATGGGAGTCCATGGTCTAATTTGTGTAATTTAGGGTTTAGGGTTGTAAAAAAGAACCACTGTCCTAAGCGGTTATTTTTCTCGATTAGTCAAACTATTAATTCTCCATTCAACCAGAGACGGTCAAATATAAAATAAGTTTTATATATATATATATTTGGTAAATAGACACAGACATCTAATAACAGCCTATAAAGAGGCTCCGTGGTGAAGCAGGTGCAGCGTTCACACTCGTCTTTCCAGCTGCTCGTCTCGCCCTTGTCGTTGTTTTTCCAGCTCAGAGTTTTGTCGGTCGCAGCTTCCTGTGACGATCTGACTTCACTTTATTTAAAATGTCAGCAGCGATACAAACGAACAAACAGTTTCTCAGCGTGGATGAAGATGAGATCTTTACAATAATATTTAAATAAACACGAAATGAAACTTTAAATAAAAGCTGATGAAGAATGTAAAGCTCCATACGTTTTGCTGTTTTTACTTTCACTTACTGTCGTTGTTGCACATTGAAAACCAGAAGCTGTGGTTAAAACCACGCGAGCTGAATGACTCAGAGCCGGAAACTGTTTTAATACAATATTTATTCAGTCTAACAAATGAATTCTTTATTTGGTTTTTCTTATTTTGTCTAAATTCAGTTTCTCGGTGTGCGTGTTTGTGAGTGCAGGAAAGTTAAAGCAGCAGGTTTTAGTTGAGAAGACGACGGAGCTTCAGCCTCCACGCTCACTTCCTGTGGTTCAGCTCACATGACAAACTGGAACAGCTTCTCTCTCATCACATGTTTGAACGTTTTAAACTCTGGTTTCAAACAGGTGAATGAATAAAAATGATGAACTGAGTCGAATTCAGCAGTTTGTGCTGCTTTAAGGTCAAAAGGTCAAAGTTCCAGCTCAGGACAAAAGTGACAAACTGTTTAATTACAACAAAACTTTATTATTTATTCATTCAACCCTTTTCAAAGAGCTTTGCTTGTACATGAACAGAATGCAGAGTGAGAGAAGAAGAAGAACATCTGGAGCGGACATGACACCAAAACATCTGTCTGCAATAAAATATGTAAAAACTCTAATCAGAGATGAGACGGAAGATTAAAGGTGGATCAAAGAGGAAAAACAACAACAACAACAACAACATGTAGAAGAACTGAACTGAACCTTCAACATCCAGATGTTCCTCCTCTGAAACATCTGGACTCACATCTGGACTCCAGTCTGTCACCGCTGCTGGAACTGAACTCCTGGACACAGAGGTCAGTTTACAGCACAAGGAACTTGTCCTGGTGTCTGGTAAGTAAAACTTAATAGAATAAGATAATATAAAATAGAATTAATTAAAACATTCGGTAATTCTTTAATTTACAGGCCGCTAATTATGTGATAATGTCAAGAAACAGCCTAGAAACAACGGTCGAGTCATGCTGTTCATGCTGTGAATATGTAAGTCCTTCCAATTATCAATCACTTCTATTACTTCAATCATTTCTGGGCTATTTCTACGCAATAAATTGTTATTTCTTAGCTTTATTTGCCTAAATTACTATGAAATTGACCGTTATTTCTATACATAATGACGCAATTACTATTTTTTAACGTTATCACGTAATTAGCGGCCTGTAAATTAAATGGTAACCAAATATTCTAGTGCAAAAAAAATGCATATTTATATTAAAAGAATTAAATAGAATAGCATAAAGATAAAGATAGATATAGAATCAGGATTATTCTGGATTCAGGAACAAAATATGATTTAAATTCAATTAAATATACATTTATTGATTTATATTTTTACACCTGATTTTTAAACCATAACAGTGATAAAGTAAATGAAGTAAACTTTTATGGACTGGGCCGTGAGGACGGTGGCGTGGTGCCTTCAAGGACCTGGTTAAGGCCTCGTTCCTCCCTGCGCTGCAGCTGCAGCTGGTCACTATAAATACATCCATACTGTATCAGAAACGTGACTCTGTCGTATCAGCAGAATGCAGCCGGTCCGTCCAACGACCTCGCCCCGACGACGCCGCCGCCGGCCCAACGCCGGCATCCGCACCCGACACGGATACCAGGGGTCAAAGGTCGAGCAGCAGGTGGCACGGGACGGGACGCCCCGCTGCATGATGGGAGGAGGAATCTTAAGTGCATGTTCACACTGTGTTTGTTGGATCAGTGCTGCGTTCAGGGCCCCACGTAAAACACAGCGCTGAGGAGACGTCAACGATCAATAGATTCTTTTTTTAAAGTTGTATTTTTATCTGAATTTGAACTCTGACGATGCACACGCACACACACGCACACACACACGCACACGCACACTGATGGGGAGTGTGTCACTGCTGAGGTGATGTATGTTATTTATAAGAGGAGTATGACAGTTATTTTTATAAGTGACATTGCAGATGAGGTGTGTGTGTGTGTGTGTGTGCGTCTGTGTGTGTCTTTGTGTGTCTTTGTGTGTCACATATGATCCTGTGTGACATGCTGGTGTAAAATGCATGAGTGTATAATAGCATCTGACTTTGCACCTCCAGTGTGTGTGACTCCATCTGTGAGACATGTACGTGTTAGTGTGTGTGCGTGTGTATGTGTATATGTGGTGATATTTCCAGCAGCAGCTCCACCTGCAGATGTCGTCACCTCCTTCTTGGTCACATGTTGCTCTTTGCTGCCTTTAGAAGGCAAAAACTAAAGGTATAGATGTTTGTGTTAAAGCTCCTTCAAAATAAAGGTTTGAGTTTGAAGCTCCAAAATAAGATGTTTGTCAAAGCTCCTTCTTGGTCATGTTTGTGTTAAAGCTCTTTAAAGCTGATGTTTAGAAGGCAAAAACTAAAGGTAGATGTTTGTGTTATAGCTCCTTCAAAATAAAGGTTTGATGTTTGTGTTAAAGCTCCTTCAAAATAAAGGTTTGATGTTTGTGTTAAAGCTCCTTCAAAATAAAGGTTTGATGTTTGTGTTAAAGCTCCTTCAAAATAAAGGTAGATGTTTGTGTTAAAGCTCCTTCAAAATAAAGGTAGATGTTTGTGTTAAAGCTCCTTCAAAATAAAGGTAGATGTTTGTGTTATAGCTCCTTCAAAATAAAGGTTTGATGTTTGTGTTAAAGCTCCTTCAAAATAAAGGTAGATGTTTGTGTTAAAGCTCCTTCAAAATAAAAGTAGATGTTTGTGTTAAAGCTAAAGGTAGATGTTTGTGTTAAAGCCTCTTCAAAATAAAGGTAGATGTTTGTGTTAAAGCCTCTTCAAAATAAAGGTAGATGTTTGTGTTAAAGCTCCTTCAAAATAAAGGTAGATGTTTGTGTTAAAGCTCCTTCAAAATAAAGGTAGATGTTTGTGTTAAAGCTCCTTCAAAATAAAGGTAGATGTTTGTGTTCAAGCTCCTTCAAAATAAAGGTAGATGTTTGTGTTAAAGCTCCTTCAAAATAAAGGTAGATGTTTGTGTTAAAGCTCCTTCAAAATAAAGGTAGATGTTTGTGTTAAAGCTCCTTCAAAATAAAGGTAGATGTTTGTGTTAAAGCTCCTTCAAAATAAAGGTAGATGTTTGTGTTAAAGCTCCTTCAAAATAAAGGTAGATGTTTGTGTTAAAGCTCCTTCAAAATAAAGGTAGATGTTTGTGTTAAAGCTCCTTCAAAATAAAGGTAGATGTTTGTGTTAAAGCTCCTTCAGAATAAAGGTAGACGTCTGTGTTCAGTTGTCTGTCCACATTTGGTCTGAACCATCTCATTCATTCATCTGATGCTGTAATTAATCTGAATAGACGACCAGCAGCTAAATCTGGCTCCGCCTCCTTTTGCCAGGAACTTGGTCACGACCGCTGATGATGATCAACGTTCCCCGGGTCAGCAGCTGAGATATCTGCCGTTTACAGCCAATCACAATCACTCAACCTCCTCTATCATCTCGTCGTCTCCTCCCGTGTACGGGAAGCCTGCTGGGACATTCCCAGAGCGCCGGAGCGATGATGTCGTCGTGGTGTCGACTCAGCAGCAGCAGCAACGGTGGCCATTTGTGGACACAGACCTGGTGACAAATGAAAATACCAGAGGAGTGAATGACTGAGGGTGAAGAGGTCGTCCAGCTTTAAAGGGATAGTTCAACATTTACAGTAGTGAAATTGTCCCATCACCATAATCCCTATAGTCACAGCAGTAGGTTCGTTACCTTTAATTGTTGGTGCAAGCTATTTTTAGAATGGCAGAGCAGAGCCGTGAGCTGCTCAGGTGTAGCCTAAACACAGAGACTGTTGATGAAAAACTGTTTCCCTCATCAAACTCATCAAATTTGCACAATTTCCAACAAACCAACTCTGGTGGACAAGTTGTGACCTGCACATTCACCACGCTATGAGATAATAACACAACGTTACCACACAGAGTTGGTTTAGAGGGAAATTCATGCAAAACCTCTGATGCACGTTGCCTTCAGGGACAGTTTTTCATCATCAGTCTCTGTATTTCCTGTATTGGATTGTGTATTTGATGAGTTTGATGAGAGAAACCAAGAAATCCCATGAGCCTCCGTAGCGTAGCTCTGAGCAGCTCACGGCTCTGCTCCGCCGTTCTAAAAATAGCTTGCACCCACAATTAAAGGTAACAAACCTACTACTATGACTATAGGGGTTATGGTGATGGGACAGTCTGACTAAATGTTGATGAACAATCCCTTTAACAGTGTGTGAGGGTTGGGGGCAGGGGGCGGAGCTTAGATTATGACATCATCATCATCACATTTACAGTAATAAACCAGCAGCAGCTCCACAGAGTGACGGATGGAGCAGAGATCAGAGGACGAGATGCACCTGTTCACCATCATCACACACACACACACACACACACACACACACACACACACACACACACACCGGCCTGTCAGTACGGAGGATGAATGGCGTCTGGACGTGTCGCTGACGGCTCGTCCCAGACGTCACCGTGGAGGCTGAAAGACGATCCCACCGACTGTCTTCTCCCTCCGTCTCCGATCTCATGACTCAGCGTTTTTCTCTTCAATTTCCTCCGTTAAAAAACTATTTATACTTCATTCACCGCGCCGCTCCTCCTCGCTCCGTTTAAGACGATCAACCCGCCGATCATCAGATTGATGAGGAAGCAGCTGAGGAAGATCGTGTTAAAGGTCACCGATCATAAATATAGAAAACACTCGATCATCTAATGAGACCAGAGGTTCATCAATGATCAGCACAACGTTAGCGTTAGCTTCTCTACCACAAAACCAGTCAGTTTGGTAACGAGTTCTCTGATTGGTTGGAGATATATAGGTTATTGATCAGCCAACAGACAAAAGAAATAGAAACTAAAGGAAATGACAACTTTATTTTTAAAGAGGAACTCTGCCACATTTTAACCTTTAACCCTCCTGTTCTTCTTCTGGGTCAATCTGACCCACGGTGTTCCCTTCCTCCATCCTTCCTTCTTTCCTTCCCTTCATCCTTCCTTCTTCTTCCTTCCTCTTTTTTTGACCCAATCTGTTTCCTCCCTCCAGTTATCTTTCCTTCCTTTCTCCTTTCCACAATCCTTTTTCCCTTCCTTCCTTCCTTCCTTCCTTCCTTCCTTCCTTCCTTCCTTCCTTCCTTCCTTCCTTCCTTCCTTCCTTCCTTCCTTCCTTTCCTTCATCCTCACTTCTTCTTCCTTCCTCTTTTGATCCAATTGATGTGGCCTGCATGTTCTCTCCCTCCATCTTTCCTTCCTTCCCTTTTCCCTTACTTCTTTCCACAATCCTTTTTGCCTCCCTCCCTTCCTTCCTTTTTTGACCCAATCTGTTTCCTCCCTCCATTTATCTTTCCTTCCTTCCTTTCCTTCCTTCTTTCCACAATCCTTTTTGCCTCCCTCCCTTCTTTCCTTCCTTCTTTCACTTCATCCTTCCTTCCTACCTTCCTTCCGTCCTTCCTTCCTTCCCTCCTTCCTTCCTTGCTTCCTTCTGAGCAGCTCACGGCTCTGCTCTGCCGTTCTAAAAATATCTTGCACCGACAATTAAAGGTAATGAACCTACTGCTATGACTATAGGGGTTATGGTGATGGGACAATTAGACAAAATGTTGAACTATCCCTTTAAGACAAACAATTCGACATGATTATATACTTAAACCAATTATAAAAATGACCATTAAATATATAAAACATTGACATTTGAAGGCTTTTGGATGTATACGTATATATTTTGTATGATGATGATGTAACTGTGTCTCTGTGGAGCTGCTCCCTCTGTGTGTGTTGTGTTGTGTGTGTTGTGTTGTGTGTGTGTTGTGTTTACTGTCTCAGAGGAGTTCCTGTCAGGCCGACAGATAAATTATGCAAAATATATTCAGGCTGAAGTTAATGGAGGCGACTGCAGGATGATTTACAGCCACAGAGCTGCTCTGTCTGAAGGAAGGAGCTGTGGCAGCTTCAATAAGGAGCTGTCCCTGCAAAATGGAAATGAGCTGCAGCCACGAGTCCTGTTGATGCAGCAGCGGACAAACCACCGCACCTTTAATCCTGCAGCGCCCGACGGGTTTTCTCTCTTATTATGATTCTCTGGACAGAACAAACCTCACGACATGATAAAAAACAAAAAAACTACCACAAAAAGGGATGTAGTTACAAGTTATCCATTTCCACCTTATCTTGATTTATTGCGATACATTTTTCCAAAAGAAATTGGCGACGCACTGTATTTCTAAAATAGTTTACTGTTCTTATGGGAAGGAAAGAGAGGGGAGATAAGAGCTGAGAGGGAAACTTCACTTAAAACAACTAACAATAAATACCACATTAAAAAGCATGTGTAACTCTGTGGCGGGAGTAAAACTGGAATATCTTAGATCAGTGGTTCTCAACCTTTAGTTCATCAAGGACCCGAAATCGACACAAATTAGACCACGGACCCCCATTGGACCAAAAATACACAAATATTTGTTCTGAGACTAAAGAACATTACTTTTTTATACATTTACATTACGGCCAATGGTGTGAATGTTTGGAAATATTATAGAGAAATTTCTGGGGAAAAAATTGTCCAATTTCTCCAAAAACATTTAAACATTTCTAAGAAAAAGTGGTAAAAATTCTAAAAAAAAAAAAAAAAAAAAAAAAAAAAAAAAGTAAAAACTTTCTCAAAAAAGTGGTAAAATTTCTCACAAAAAATGTTCAAAATAAGGAAGTAAAGACTTTCTAGAAAAAAGTAAAATTTCTAAAACAAAAAAGTTTTTTAAAAATCTAGAAAAAAGTGGTAAAATTTCTCGTAAAAAATGTTCAAAATAAGGAAGTAAAGATTTTCTAGAAAAAAGTGGTACAATTTCTAAAACAAAAAAAAATCTAGAAAAAGAAATTGGCGACGCACTGTATTTCTAAAATAAACCAAGTTCAAAAATGTTTTTGTTTGGGTCGTGAATATAAATATTTTCCCCAAAAGAACGATCATAAACACTTTTGAATATCTAACAATATCTAACAATCTGGCAACATAGTAAATACAAAATGAACGTAATGGAGCTTTACCTGTTCATAGTGAAATGTAAATATTGGAGAGTTGTTAGTTAAAAATGTTACACTGCAAAAATTCAAAATCTTACTAAGAATATTTGTCTTATTTCTAGTCAAAATAAATCTCATTCTACTTAAAATAAGCATTAAAAAGTCAAAAAGCAGCTTGTTTTTAGACACTTTTTACTTCTTTCAAGCAGATTTTCACTTGAAATAAGTAGAAAAATCTGAATATGGAGCAAGTTTTTCTTTGTTATTACAAACACAAAAACTTTTTCTACTGATTTCAAGTGAAAATTATGTTTGAAACAAGTGAAAATGATCTAAAAACAAGTTCATTTTTAGGTGATGAGTCGTATTTTAAGTGGAAAGAGTTTAGTTTTGACCAGAAATGAGACAAATATTCTTGGACGGAGTTTTTACAGTGTATTTATTTGTAACAATCCTTTTCCTTTTCTTTTTCTTTTTTTTTTTCTTTTCTGAGGAGACGATGAAGAGGAGGAGGATGAAGATGAACGATGAGCTCAGTGTGTCTGATGCAACCGCCACACACACACGAGTATAAATAACGTGGCATTTCAAAATAAAAGTCTAAAACAGGTCGCTGCTAAAATATTCAGTGGAATGTGTGTGTGTGTGTGTGTGTGTGTGTGTGTGTGTCGCTGAGCCACAGGTGTTTTTCTGGAATAGAAAGATGACATAATGCTGTGACAGGCAGCGTGATGACAGCAGCGTGTGTGTGTGTGTGTCAGTATATTTCTCTTTATAGCGACTGAGACGGAGAATAATGTGAAGGTGTGAGGAGAGGGAGGGTATGTCCATATAGGAGTGTGTGTGTGTGTGTGTCAGTGTGTGTGTGTGTGTGTATCTGTGTGTGTGTGTCCGTGTACTGTATGTGTGTGTAGGGGTGTGAGTGTGTTTTATGGCAGCAGGTGTGTGACAGCCTGTTGTACGTATGTGAAACATGCTGCTCCTTCAACGCCCTGAAACTGCGCACCAGTGTGTGTGTGTGTGTGTGTGTGTGTGTTCTTGTAAATGCTGCATTGTGAGGACCGCAACGAGTTTTTGACCAACAGAGTGAGGACATTTTTGGGAAGTGAGGACATTTTGGTCGGTCCTCACTTCTTCAAGGGGCTTTTTGAGGACTAAGACTTGGGTTCAGACATTAGGTTAGAATTGGGTTTATATTAGGTTTAGAGTAATGGTTAAGTTTAGGCATTTGTTTCGGATGGTTAAGGTTAGGGTAAGGGGCCAGGGAATGCATTATGTCAATGACATGTCCTCACTAAGATAGAAGTACAAGGATGTGTGTGTGTGTGTGTGTGTGTGTGTGTGTGTGTTTTACTGCCTCACATTACCACCTATTTACAGCCTCCTGCTCCTGGAGAAACATGATCTCATTAATCACACACACATCAAACTCCTCACTCACTGTGTGTCCGTGTGTGTGTGTGTGTGTGTGTGTGTGTGTGTGTGTGTGTGTGTGTGCTTGGCCATCTGTGAGATCAGGCTTTAAACACTGATCTGTGTTTGATTCAGACGACACTAGTTGTGATTAGACACATAATTACAATATGTTTACATTATTAGCGCATTATATAAATGTGTATTAAAGGGGCACTTCACCCAAAATCAATAATTCACCAGTCGTCTACTCTCCGTCAGGCCAAGGAAGGGTCATTATAACTCTTTAGGAGTTCCTGGGGGTTCGGCTGGTTTTCATATAATAGAGTTCACCTTTGAATCGTCCAATAAGACACCAACAACCATCCAGATCCCTCCGTCCTGCTGGTCTGTAACGTCCCTCTGGTGTCGACACAGGAAGAGCCGTGAACTGAGACACTGGGAGCTTCTGTTAAAAACAAGCTTCAAATATAGACTTATTGAACTTTTTTCAGAACAGTTTCTCCTGTGGGGGCTTCAACACCAGAGGGACGTTACAGACCAGCGGGATGGAGGGATCTGGAGGTTTGTTGGTGTCTTCTTGGATGAAGAAACCTGGTGTCCATTGACAACCTTAGAGGGTGAGGAGATGATGAGTGAAATATGAATTTTGGGCGAACTATGCCTTTAAATTCTGACATTTGTGTTCTTGTTATAACGATGAGAACAATGAGAGTTAAAACTGAAATCATCATCAGTGTAAAAACAACCTTTAATGGATAAAGAGCCGAACAATGGAACCAAGAGATGAGACGGAGGATGAATCAGTGTTATTACAGTGTTGTTACAGCTGATTCAAGACTCGGGTCAAAAGCATTCCAGTTCCTCACAGGCTCCGTATCTTGTTTTATTGTAATAAACATAAACATGTGCAGGTCTATATGTTAATATGATGTGTAGCTGCTGTGACACGTGACATTTCTCTCTGTGTGTTTGACACTTTATTTATAGTTGGACATGAACAGTGTTTATGGACGTCTCATATGAGTGTCATTCACATGTCACATGTCTCTGTCAACATGTCAGATCAGAGTGAACTGTAACTGCTCCACTGACTTTGAACTCTGGTTTTTGTCTCTTTGGTCACCTGTCAATCAATCCCTCTGGGATTTTCAAAATAAGAGACACTTTCACTGTTTCACGCAGAGGCTGATGGGAAATGTAGCGTTTACATTTATTGATTTTTCACCAGCGTGGTTGTAAACAAATGCTCATGGAGGAGACGAGGAACCAGGACAGACCGTCTGTCTGTGGACACGTCTCCTGTTACAACATGGAAACCTGCTGCTTTTATTCATGTGATATATGTGTTTTCTTTTCAAATGTAGCTGCAGCTGATACTCAGGAGGCTCTGTGGTCCAGACAGTACGGTGAAGGTAAGACAAAAGAATAAAGAAAGTACAACATATATAATAAAATAAGAACTAGAGCGTAAAATATGAGTTTGCAGCGAAATATTGATTTGTATAAAGAAAAGATTATGATTTAAACTGAAAAAATAGATGAGATGAAATAAGAATGAACACACACACACACACACACACACACACACACACACACACACACACACACACACACACACACACACACACACACACACACACTGGTCTTTGTGTAGCTGTAAAGACACTTGTTGGATCCTGGATCTGGATCTGGATCTGGATCTGGTCCAGAGTCTGTTCTTCTGCTCCTGTGGTCGTTGTGTTTTTATTTATTATATAAATATAATTCATATAAATATATAAATATAATCTGGTGGCGTTCCTGTGGCCGCTGTCGGCAGCAGCAGCTGTCTGTCACAACTATTACCGTCTGTAATTAATAACTATATATAGTGATACAGTTTGTACCAGCAGCTTTAATGTCACAGGCTGTTTTAACCATTAGGCTGCAGGTCGCCCTCTCCCATGATGCACTGCTTCCACCTCACTGGAGACACGCTGGAGCTGAGGTAGCCGTAGCAACCACAGGTGTGATAAACACCACTCATGGTCACATGACATGACCAGTTATCATCGTCTTTGTTTGGCATTTTAAAAACATTTTATGTCCATGTTGTGTTAAAGTTGTGTTGTTGATATTTAACAATGTGTTTTTTACTGTTCTTATGGGAAGGAAAGAGAGGAGAGATAAGAGATGAGAGGGAAACTTCACTTAAAACAACTAAGAATAAATACCACATTAAAAAGCATGTGTAACTCTGTGGCGGCAGTAAAACTGGAATATCTTAGATCAGTGGTTCTCAACCTTTAGTTCATCAAGGACCCGAAATTGACACAAATTAGACCATGGACCCCCATTGGACCAAAAATACACAAATATTTGTTCTGAGACTAAAGAACATTACTTTTTTATACATTTACATTAGGGCCAATAGCGTGAATGTTTGGAAATATTATAGAGAAATTTCTGGGAAAAAGTGGTAAAAATTCTCGTAAAAAAAAAAAAAAGTAAAAAATTTCTAGAAAAAAGTAAAATTTCTAAAACAAAAAAGTTTTTAAAAAATCTAGAAAAAGTGGTGAAATTAAAGAAAAAAACTTCTAGAAAAAAAGTGGTAAAATTTCTCGTAAAAAATGTTCACAATAAGGAAGTAAAGATTTTCTAGAAAAAAGTGGTACAATTCAGTAAAAAAAAAAAAGTGGTACAATTTCTAAAAAAAAAAAAAAAAAAAAAAAATATAGAAAAAGTGGTAAAAATTGTAAAAAAAAAAAAAAAAAAAAAAAGTAAACATTTTCTCAAAAAAAAGTCGTAAAATTTCTCGTAAAAAAGTAAAAATTTTCTAGAAAAAAGTTGAATTTCTAAAACAAAAACGTTTTTTAAAAATCTAGAAAAAAGTGGTAAAATTTCTCGTAAAAAATGTTCAAACTAAGGAAGTAAAGATTTTCTAGAAAAAAGTGGTACAATTTCCTAAACAAAAAATAAAAGACAAAAAAAATCTAGAAAAAGTGGTGAAATTAAACAAAAACAAAAAAAAAAAACTTCTAGAAAAAAGTGGTAGAATTTCAAGAAATAAATCAGGGAGCCCCTTCAGATCTCTCAAGGACCCCACGTTTAGAACCACTGGCTTAGAGGATCTCAAACAAAGCAAAAACATAACACAATTTAGAAATAGATGAAAACATATTATAATAGAAAGCTACAGACAGAATTGATTAATTGGGTGTTTAATTATTTATTTATTTCATTTTTTGGCTTCATTTGTTAAATATTGGATACTTGTTTCTTTCTATGACTCTGAAACCATGAAGAGCTCTAATGGATTTACTGACTTAGTACAACTGTAAACAATTTGTGTAAAAGATCAAATAAACTGCTACTACTACTACTACTACTACTACTACTATACTACTACTACCACCACTCTGTGTTTGATTCTTTCATGTCTGTGACCTCAGTGTTTTTATTTGCTGTACAGATAAAGGTTCTTATTTGTACAGAAGGAATCATGAATATTATTGTTTTAATATGATACTAAATATAGTAAATTAATATCATCAAATCTCTTATTCATCTCTTTCAAAGCTTCAAGATTTATAATAATTATAATAACTGATCGATATCGTTCCAACAGCTGTTAGAGCCACAGTATGAAGATGATCCTGCTGTTGTTGTTTAACAATGAACTGATTGTGTTCCAGTGAGGTCAGAGCAGTGAATTCTGGGTAAACGGCGCCCCCTTGTGTCCAGATCAGGAGCAGCAGCTGCTGCGTTGGACGCTGGTCCAGCTGTGGAGACATTTTGTCCTCTTGTCGTCTCCGTCCAGAAAAACATCAAACAAACCTTCACTTCACTTTTATTTCTCATCTCAGTCCTTTCTCTTCTCCTCTGACTGTGAACACTCTTCTCTTTCTCCTTCTTCTTCTTTTCATCCACATACTTCATGTTTTCCTCCTGCTCTCCCCTCCTCCTCTTCCTCCTCTTCTTCTTCTTCTTCTTCTTTCATCTCTCTCTTCTGTCAGTTCAGACTCTTGTGCACCGAAATATTCGAGACCGGAAACAGAAACACACCCTCATGTGCAGGAAACGTGTGCACCAGTCGCCCTCCTTCCCCCCCTCCTCCTCCTCCTCCTCCTCCTCCTCCTCCTCCTCCTCCTCCTCCTCCTCCTCTGGATGTGATGTGAACTAGAGTAACCTCTCTCTTCTCTTCTCTTCTCTCTGGTTTTTGAGGAAAGGCGTGTGTGTGTGTTGCTGCCAAGAGAGAAGTCTTAAAGAGAGGGGACACACACACACACACACACACACACACACACACACACACACACACACACACACACACACACACACACACACACACACACTTTGAGGCGTTGCTATGAGTCAAACCAATAATTCCTCCTGACAACAGATGCCTCTCCTCCTCCTCTGTTCTCACATCAGAACAAACACACACTTGTCCTCTCACACACATTTATCTACACAAATATATCTAGACTTTTGTGTGTGTAAATGTTTTCTGACAGAACCCTTAAAGCTATTAAAGGGAGAGTTCAACATTTTCAAGCAAACTGGTCCATCACCATAACCCCTATAGTCATAGCAGTAGGTTCGTTACCTTTAATTGTCATGCAAGCTATTTTTAGAACGGCGGAGCAGAGCCGTGAGCTGCTCAGAGCTACGCTACGGAGGCTCATTATGGGATTTCTTGGTTTCCCTCATCAAACTCATCAAATACACAATCCAACAACTCCACAACGCTCTGGTGGACAAGTTGTGACCTGCACATTCACCACGCTATGAGATAATAACACAACGTTAACGAGACAGAGTTGTTTTAGAGGGAAATTCATGCAAAAACACTGATGCACGTTCTGATTTCCCTCTAAAACAACTCTGTGTGGTAACGTTGTGTTATTATCTCACAGCGTGGTGAATAAAAAACAGCTTGCACCGACAATTAAAGGTAACGAACCTCCTGCTGTGACTATAGGGATTATGACAATGGGCCAATTTGCCAAAAATGTTGAACTATCCCTTTAAGGTGCAGCAGTAAGTTATGCAACAGACAGCAGCTCCTGGTTTGAAGCTGTGATGAGCGGAGGGAGGCGGAGCTTCTGCTCATTACACTGGTTTTCATTCTTTATATTGTTTTAATTAGAAAACAGTCACAACTTTACTGATGGAAGATTTTCCACCATTTTTCCATGATTTTACAGAAAACGATGCCTGAAACAAAGTAAATAATCATAAAATAACAAAACAAACAACACAGGTTCAGTAGAAATGAAACAAAAGTGAATAAATGGCGAGGGTGTGTGGTTTTTATTCTTTACTTTGCACTTTCTTTCATTCATTGTTAAGGTGCAGCTGTGTAATAGAATGTGTTTTTATTATTATTTAACTGTAAATACTTACTTTATGGAGCCCTACATCAGACTTCTGAACATTTTCTTCCACATCATCGCATGCACTTTTATTTTTGTTCCTCAGAGTTTGGAATAAAAACTGAATCAGATCACATAATCCACCAGGCTCAGGTCCAGATCTGGTTTATTTTAGTCCTAAAACCTCTTTTCCATAAACTGTACATTCATTTACATCAATATTTAAGAGTTGAATGTTTATTGTTGACGCTGGAGATTATGGTTTGTTTAAATAACAGTAGAATTATGACTGAAAACATTTTTCTTTGAGAAAGAACGATCTTCTTCTTCTTCTTCTTCTTCTTCTTTCTTGGTCCAACACTTTAACTGGAGCAGAGAACTCCGTTTCCTGCTCCCAATGAACGTCTCAGTAACGAGGATCAAATCTTCTCCAGGCTGGAAAACCCGGAGGCTGCATGGTTCTCTGTGTGTGTGTGTGTGTGTGTGTGTGTTTGGTAATTTTCTCCAGGAGTGCCCAGACTTTCAAAAGTTGCGTGGCTCAGCAGCTTTGATGCTTATGTGGGTTAAAAATACGACAGAGTTTCCTCTTTGCCAACCAGAGCCAGTCTGCTCCACTTCTTCTTCTCCTTCTGCTCCGTTCAAACCCCAGAGTCTCAGTCTGAGGATGAAGGAGCAGCTTCTCCTCCGTCTTCTGGGAATTCATCAAAACTCACCTGATGTTCACGTTGAAAAGAAGAAGAAGAAGTTAAAACGGCTCCTGACGCGGCGCCAACAACCAAACCAGCTCCAGCTGAGGTCGCTGCTCCAGAGTGACTCACACCAACCTGTGACTCATCCACCTGGAGAGGAACACAACGCTCCACACAACTAGAGCATTTATTAGCATTAAAGGGATAGTCAACCCAAAATTCAAATTCCATTCATCATCTCATGTCGACTAAGAGCTGTGAGAATTTTCAGAGTCCTCCATGCTTTCTCTGACCATTCACTTTTCTTGGTCCAAAAAGACACAGAAATTGTTCCGAAAAATTAAAAATTAAAAAGTCTATATTTTAAGTTTGTTTGTAGCGGAAACTCCCAGTGTCTCAGTTCACTGCTCTTCACGTCAGTGCAAATCTCGTGGGATTTGCACAGACACCCTGCTGTAATTTGAATTTTGGGTGAACTATCCCTTTAAGGAAAGCAAAATAAAGTGACAGTGACATGATTTGAGATTCAACACTGATGTGAAATCAAACTGTGAGAGTCACATGATCAGCTAGGCCTGTTCATTAGGCTACATTGTATTTCAAACTCCTGCCCTTCCCCCCACAGTGCAGGTAACACCTGTGACGTCACTGATGACATCAGCATGAGCACAAAACAAGGAAGTGTTTGGCTGCCACCTCCTTTAGCAGCTCCTGGAGGTCATGGTGAGTTTGGAGGTTCAACTAAGGTATTAATAACTCACCTGTGTTCATGTTTAACAAAAAATACATGCTAACAGCAGCAAAACACAAAGCTAACCACAAACAAACCTGTCTCAGTGTCTCCAGATATCACGATTAGCTTCTAAGACCTAAAGTTTGGACACTAAACAAGCATTAGCTGCTAACCTTTGAGCATCACAAAGCTAGGTAGCTACTTTACACAGGAGCCTATCAGAAACATTAGTGGTTAAAATGAAACGTGTAAAGTTTTTATGGAAAGATAAAATGAAAACATGTGAGTAGTGTAATGTATTGTTGTTTTGGTTCTGTGACTTTAAGGTCAAAGGTAACCACATGGGGGCACAACAGACTTCCGGGGTTAGAGCCATGTTGTATTATGGTCTGTGCTAAGTAAAGTTGGACTAGCTGTGACACGAAAACCAGGTCGTCCTGTCAAGTTATTCATCACACCAAACATTACATGGTGTCAGAGGAAACACGTGGTAAGGCACAATGGCACACTTCAAGCCACCGCCGAGCTTGAGCCTACAAGGGAATCTCGCGGAGAATTGGAAGACGTGGCTACAGCGCTACGAGCTGTTGGCGATTGCCAGCGGTGTAGCAGAAAAGTCAGAAGAGGTGCAATGCGCGACTTTCCTGCATGTTGCTGGGGAAGAAGCCATAAAAGTGAGTAATACGTTCGTCTTCGCCGACGCCGAGAGGAACAAAATAGCTCCAATGAAGCAGAAGTTCCGAGACTACTGTGAGCCCAGGAAAAACCTGCCATATATCAGACACATGTTTTTCACCCGTGTCCAAGGCCCGTCAGAAACGATAGACGCCTATGTGACAGACCTAAAAAATAAAGCGAAAGACTGTGAATTTGGCGACCTGTGTGACTCACTAATACGTGACAGAATTGTCTGTGGAATACGTGATGATCAAGTAAGAGCGAGATTGCTCAGAGAAGCCGACCTGACGCTTGTTAAAGCACTCGATGTGTGCCGTGCCAGTGAACTGACGTCCACCCAGATTAAAGTGTTGCATGAAGAAGTTGATGTGCAAAAAATAAGCACAATGAGAGTAAACAAAAAATACGGCAGCATGAAGGAAACCCCTGTGACCAACAGTGAAAGGAAAATCAACTGTGACAGATGTGGCTATAAGCATGAACTTCGAAAATGCCCAGCCTATGGACAAACGTGCAAGAAATGTGAAAAGAAAAATCATTTTGCAAAAATGTGTCGTGCAAGCAGCCAAAAGAAATCACAAAAGATGCATGCTGTTGAATGCAGCCAGGAGTGTGATGACAATGATGAGGACATGTTCATTGGGACTATTGAAATAAAAAGTGTTGGAGCTGTTGATAAAGCACAATGTGACAATGACAGATGGACAGAAGAACTGATAATAAATGAAAAGAAAGTGACATTCCGGATTGACACTGGAGCTGACTGTAATGTTATTTCAGATAAAACTTTGCAGGCTATAAAAAATGACAATAAGCTTCGTACATCTCACTGCAAGCTAGTGACATACTCAGGTCACAAAATGAAGCCACTGGGCAGAGCATCACTCACATGCAAATACAAGGGACAAAAACATCAGATTGACTTTGAAATAATAGAGAAAGATGCTCCAGCAATACTTGGAAGAGAGACAAGTACAAAATTAAAAATGGTAAAGAGACTGTACAGCATGGAAAAGACAGATGACATACTGACAGAATATGAGCATCTCTTCACAGGACTTGGATGCCTGCCAGGTGAACACACCATCAAACTGGACCCAGATGTAAAACCAGTGATACATGCACCGAGGAGGATCCCAGTTGCTCTCAGGGACAGAGTGATCGAGCAGCTTCACAAGATGGAGCAATCAGATGTCATCACAAAGCAGTCTGAGCCGACTCAGTGGGTGAACAGCATGGTGACTGTTGTCACTCCACAGAAGATCAGGATTTGCATGGATCCTAAAGATGTAAATACAGCAATAAGAAGAGAACATTACCCACTTCTCACTGTGGAGGAAGTGGTATCACGCATGCCTAACGCAAAATATTTCTCTGTGCTGGATGCAAACCAAGGGTTTTATCAAATAAAGCTGGATGAAGAGAGCTCCAAACTGTGCACTTTCAACACACCCATTGGCCGGTACCGATTCAAGCGCCTTCCTTTTGGCATCTCATCTGCCAGCGAGGTGTTCCAGAGAGCTGTGGCACAGATGGTAGAGGGGTTGGACGGTGTGGTCAACATCATTGATGATCTGCTGGTTTGGGGCGACTCCATTGAACAACATGATAAGAGGCTGCTGAGTCTGCTGCAAAGGGCAGATGAAAACGGACTGAGATTCAACAAAAACAAGTGTAAGTTCAGAATGACAGAGGTCAAATACATTGGACATACACTTAGTGCAGATGGACTACGGCCTGATGAGGAGAAGATTCGAGCAATTGTGCAAATGCCTCCACCGGAAGACAAACAAGCTTTAATGCGCTTTATGGGAATGGTGCAATATCTGTCTAAATTCATTCCTAATCTGTCTGAGATCTCTGCACCACTACGGAGACTGCTGCAGGGAGAAACAGAATGGCACTGGGAAGATGCACAGCAGCAAAGCTTTGACCTGCTAAAAAAGTTGATCACAGGAGCTCCCACACTGAAATATTATGATGTCAACAAAGCTGTGACTCTGTCTGTGGATGCCAGCTCGGAGGGCATCGGAGCTGTGATACTGCAAGATGAGCGACCTGTGGCATACGGTTCGAGAGCACTCACAGACTGTCAACGGAGGTATGCACAGATAGAAAAAGAGTTATTAGCCATTGTATACGGATGTGAAAAATTCCACCAGTACGTCTATGGCAGAGAAATACAAGTTGAAAGTGATCACAAACCATTGGAAAGCATCTTTAAGAAGCCACTGCATCAGGCTCCCATGAGGCTGCAAAGAATGCTATTGCGTCTTCAGAAATACAGTGTGTCTGTCACTTACAAGCCAGGAAAAGAGCTTCACATAGCAGACGCATTGAGCCGTGCTTACCTTCATGAACACAAAGAGGATCTCCTGGAAGAAGACCTGCAGGTAAACTGGATCACACCACAGTTGCCTATTTCAGAAGAGAAGCTTAAATTGTTCAGAGACGCAACATCACAAGATCCAGTTCTGCAGGAGCTGAAAAGAATGACTATGAATGGATGGCCAAGAGACAGGTCTGCTGTGCCAGGCAGCATACAGTCATTTTGGACATTTAGAGAGGAGATCAGTTTTGCCTCTGGCCTGCTGTTCAAAGCAGAGAAGCTCATCGTGCCACTGCAGCTGAGACCACAGATGCTGGATAAGATACACGAGTCACACTTGGGTGTGGTCAAATGCAAAGAACGGGCCAGAGATGTCTTATACTGGCCAGGCATGTCCACACAAATTGAACAGGTGGTAGAGCAGTGTGATGTGTGCAATGAGAATATGAACAGTAATCAAAAAGAGCCTTTGATCTCACATCCCTTACCAACGAGACCGTGGGAGAAGGTCGGCACTGATCTGTTCCACAGCAACGGTTTAGAGTTTCTTCTATGTGTGGACTACTTCTCCAAATACCCTGAGATCATGAAGCTGAGCAACACGACCAGTAAAGGTGTAATAACTGCCATGAAGTCCATTTTCTCGAGACATGGGATCCCTGACATTGTAATCTCAGACAACGGACCTCAATATGCAAGCGAGGAATTCAGGAGCTTTGCAGAGAGTTGGGAGTTCAGTCATCTTACATCAAGCCCAGGTCATGCACAGTGCAACGGTCAGGCAGAAAGAACTGTGCAAACAGTTAAACGGCTACTCAAGAAGTCTCAGAAGGATGCTGGTGACCCCTACATAGCACTTCTGGAATACAGAAATACACCACTGGAGAGTGTGGGACTATCTCCTGCCCAGATGTTGATGGGGCGTCGATTAAAGACAAAACTGCCAGCCTCCACCTCTCTTCTCACTCCTGAAGGGGCGCTCAGCGTGCACAAAGGGCTGAAAGAGAGGCAAGCAAAGCAAAAGAGATACTTTGATCGTCATGCTAAACCGCTGCCTGCGCTGCACACTGGAGAAAATGTTAGGATGCAGTCTGGGGACAAATGGAAGCCAGCAGTGGTTCTGAAAGAACATGATCAGCCACGTTCATATGTGGTTTGCACGCCTGAAGGCAGGAGGTTCAGGCGTAACAGAAGACACCTTAGACCAACGGCCGAGACAGTGTTTCCACCTGCTGCTGAGAGCAATGTGACTGTGGATATGGACTGTGACAACACTCTGTCGGCTGACAGGGAAAATTCACAAGCTCAATCTTCAGGACCAACTCAAAGCAAGGACACTTGTGACTCATCTACACTCACACAGCCTTATCAAACTAGGTCAGGTAGAGTGGTCAAGACTCCACTGAGATTCAGGGAATGAGAATGTTGTTCCTTATGGACACTATTAAGTTTACTGTATGACTGAGTTAATGATGTTCATTATACCTTAAAGGTCATAAGGGCTAAGATTTGTTTTGTTGTTTATTTAGAGTCCTGTGGGCTGAAGTTATTCTCTTGAGAGGGCATAATATAATTTTCAGTGATAAATTGTTCATTGCTCAAAATGTGCCTAATATTATGTTATACACTGTCTTCATGTATTGAGTGAAGTTAAGCTATTGAAAAAAAAAAAAATCTTAAGAAGGGGGATGTAATGTATTGTTGTTTTGGTTCTGTGACTTTAAGGTCAAAGGTAACCACATGGGGGCACAACAGACTTCCGGGGTTAGAGCCATGTTGTATTATGGTCTGTGCTAAGTAAAGTTGGACTAGCTGTGACACGAAAACCAGGTCGTCCTGTCAAGTTATTCATCACACCAAACATTACAAGTAGCATCAGCTGCTAAGTTATGGGAAATGAGGCTAGCATGAAGCTAAGGAAGTGCAATTAAGACTTATGAGAGATAAGACTAGCTGTCGCTACCCGATCTGCGACGCTACCCGATCTGTAACAAAACTGATCTGCGCATGCGCAGACCGGCCGCCATCTTGGACGGCTGCCTACGGCAACTCCACTTGGACAAACTTCATTTAGGCACTGCCCGATTTGCGTACAAGCGGAGGTCGAAGTCTGCTTAAAGTCCTGTTAATTTACAATAAGGTACTGTGAAAATGATTTAAAAAAACAAAAACCGCGGACGTCCGTCACAAGACAGCCGCGGCAGACTCGTTTATTCAGTGAGGGTTGTGATTGTTTGTGGTTGTCATGGTGATGAGGCCGGCGAGAGTAAACACAAAGTCCGCCTCTGTTCCTGTTTTCTGAGCATTAAGATCCACACCACCACAACGACCCATCAATTTACATTACTAATAAAGTTTGTTTTTCAAAAATAAAAAGATAAACCGTCTCTGGCGACGCACATAGGGCACAGAGATAGGGCAGTGATCCTAAGACCTAAGTCAATTCAACTAAGTTTGTCCAAGTGGAGTTGCCGTACGTGGCTGTCGCAGATCGGGTAGCGTCGCAGATCGGGTAGCGACACTAGCATTAGCTGCTAAAGGCATAAAGGTTGGGCATTATACTGCTAACATTAGCTGCTAAAGTTGTTTTGGTAGCATTAGCTGAGGTTATAGGCCTCAAGATTGGACATTGTAACTGCTAACATTAGCTGCTAACGTTATAAAGGTTGGGCATTATGCTCGTAGCATTAGCTGCTAAAGGCATAAAGGTTGGGCATTATACCGCTAACATTAGCTGCTAAAGTTGTTTTGGTAGCATTAGCTGAGGTTATAGGCCTAAAGATTGGACATTGTAACTGCTAACATTAGCTGCTAAAGTTGTTTTGGTAGCATTAGCTGAGGTTATAGGCCAAAGATTGGACATTGTAACTGCTAACATTAGCTGCTAAAGTTGTTTTGGTAGCATTAGCTGAGGTTATAGGCCAAAGATTGGACATTGTAACTGCTAACATTAGCTGCTAACGTTATAAAGGTTGGGCCTTATAGCATTAGCTGCTAAAGCTACAGGCCTGAAGGTTGGACATTATACTGTTTACTTGTCGTTAATTTGTCCTAATTGATTTGATGGTAAACTCAATACAGATTAGAAACGTATTTATGAAGCTAACGGTGCCGTTCAGATTTATTATAAGATGTAGCGACATGGAAACCTACAGGCTTTAGCTGCTGGTTTTTGGACATTCACCTACAAAATAAGTAAAAAATGCAGATTCAGGAACGTTTCCATGACTTTACTGACAACAGAATTAGAACTAAAATGAATGAAACAGCACAAATAAAGTACAAAATGAATCTATTGTAAGAGGTGCTGGACAGGTTGGTTCATTTTTTGTTTATTTGGTGAATAATTCACAACTCAACAAGACAAATGAAGAATCTTCCTCTTTCTTTTTCTCCATTTAATATTGTCAAATTATAAAAATACAACAATTTGGTGGATTCTTCAGAAGAAATTAGAAATGATTGTTTACAGTGTGAATGTTTTGGACCGTTTAACTGTAAATCTGCATTTATTTCATGATTTGTTTGCATTGTAGTCAGTTTAATGCAGTAAGGTACCCCACCACTGTTTATTATCCAGACATGTTGAGGCTAGCTGTTAGTTATTGTACCATTCATCCTTGTTGTTGAGTGTAAACGCACCAGTGATTGGTTGATGTGTAACCCAGTGGGCGGAGCCAGTGAACCTCAGTGTTGTGGTTGAAGTGGATGTTGAGGTATTTTTAGCTCTGCTGTGTTTGTCTGTAAGTAAATATTTAGCCGATGGTTTTTTATTATTTGTGGAAAACTTCCTTCATCTGGTGGAGAAGTCGGTTGTCTGCGCTCTGATTGGCTGCTGACTGACTGAGTGTTTTCCAGACGCTTCACACCTCCACGTCTGTGTGAGGAGTCAAACACTGGTTGGTTCATTCATTCATCGGCTCAGCTCTGTTATTCATCCTCCTCCTCCTCCTCCTCCGGACTCGGGTGCTGCATCCTGGACGTGTTTGGAGAAGAAGTCCACAGCCCATAAATCCATGAGTCACCGCAGCAGCCCATCTGCTCTTACATAACACTCCCAGAATGCAACAGGGCCTGGTGCCTCGGCTCAGTCTGCCGCCTTCCCTCGTCCCTCCAGTCCAGACGTAAACCAAAGTCGACACCCAGAGTGAACGGGACGATCTGGACTCAGAGACGAGACCACGGTTTAATTACAACCACACCAGAACCAGAGCGGCCATGTTTGTGAGGAGCAGCAGCGCTCGCTCGCTCTGATTGGCTGTTGAGCCTGAGGATGTTTGTGTATCTGGAATCAGAAATATCAAATATCATTCAAAGTCACCTTTAAAGGGATAATTCATCATTTTGTCAAATTGGCACACTTTTTTGCCATAATTGCTATAGGTTCGTTACCTTTAATTGTCGGGGCAAGCTATTTTAAGAACGGCGGAGCAGAGCCGTGAGCTGCTCAGAGCTACGCTACGGAGGCTCATGGGATTTCTTGGTTTCCCTCATCAAACTCATCAAATACACAATCCAATACAGGAAATACAGAGACTGTTGATGAACAACTGTCCCTGAAGGCAACGTGCATCAGAGGTTTTACATGAATTTCCCTCTACAACAACTCTGTGTGGTAACGTTGTGTTATTATCTCATAGTGTGGTGAATGTGCAGGTCACAACTTGTCCACCAGAGCGTTGTGGAGTTGTTGGATTGTGTATTTGATGAGTTTGATGAGGGAAACCAAGAAATCCCATGAGCCTCCGTAGCGTAGCTCTGAGCAGCTCACGGCTCTGCTCCGCCGTTCTAAAAACAGCTTGCACCGACAATTAAAGGTAACGAACCTACTGCTATGACTATAGGGGTTATGATGATGGGACAGTTTGACTAAATGTTGAACTATCCCTTTAACAGCTTGTGCAGGTTCTTCCTGCCATGACCTGTCCACTACTAACTGTCCCCAGGGTTTCATGTTTCCACCTCAGGTGCAGAAGAGGAGGAAGAGGAGGAGGAAGAAGAAGGCGGTGGCGGCCATGAAGCTCAACACGCACCGTGATGCGTTCACTGACCCCGTTGAGTTTCAGCTTCAAACTGAACCAATAATAAAAATCTAAAAGTGTCTTCAAGGCTTCAGGACTCAGGCTGTTTTTAGGAAACCAGATGATCTCAGCTGCACCGAGAAACCACACACACACACACACACACACACACACACACACACACACACACACACACACACACACACACACACACACACACACACACACACACACACACTGTTCTGTATGTTCTTTATGTTCACAGAGCCTCGCTGGCCTCCAGCCCGGATCCTGTTTCTCACTAATTATGGACAGAAGTTAAATTGTGGCGGTGACGCTGAGTCTGCAGGAGCTCGGTCAAGGTGGGCGGAGCCACACAGCACGACGTCACTTCCTGTCTGTACTGTCAAAACAAAAGCCTCCAAATTTACAGAAACAGACATGAGGATATTAAAGTTTTTTTTCGTTTTCTTTTTTAAATCACAGATTAGTTTTTTTTAAAGTTTCAGTTTTTATTTATTATGACGTCATTGCTTTAATTAACAGCTTCATTTATAATTTTTTTTTCAGTTTAGCTTCTTAATTATGGAAATAGTTTTGGTTCTCACTGTTTTTACTTTTAGATTTGACTCGTTTTTTTTCCTTCAGTTGCTCTTTCATTCTTTCTTTCTTTCTTTCTTTCTTTCTTTCTTTCTTTCTTTCTTTCTTTCTTTCTTTCTTTCTTTCTTTCACCTTTTATTATGGATCCAGCTTCTACCCGTTACTCTCTCTTTTCCTTTTTAAATCACAGATTAGTAAAAAAAAAAAAAAAAGGGGGGGGGGTTAATTCATTAACATAAGTTTCAGTTTTTATTTATTGTGACGTCATTACTTTTATTAACAGCTTCATTTTTTCTTCATTTTAGCTTCTTTTTAATGGAAATAGTTTCGTTTCTTATTGTTTTTACTTTTAGATTTGACTCGTTTGTTTTCCAGTTGCTCTTTCTTTCTTTCTTTCTTTCTTTCTTTCTTTCTTTCTTTCTTTCTTTCTTTCTTTCTTTCTTTCTTTCTTTCTTTCTTTCTTTCTTTCTTTCTTTCTTTCACATTTTATTATGACTTCTGTTTCCCGTTACTCTCTCTCTCTCTCCCTCTCTGTGTGGATGCTGTCCCTCCTCCTCCTCCTCCTCCTCTCCTCCTCCTCCTCCTCCCCCTCCAAACATGGCGCCGGCCCTCAGCGTCGCTGCCTGTCCGACCGTCGACGCAGTGAGAGACGGAATCGGATCGAGGCGGTTTTTTCTGCTCGGCGTCTTTTAAAATAAAAACTCTTTGTTGTTGTTTTTCCTGGAAGCGGCTCGCGCGCACCGCGGCGCTGTGACGTAGCCGCCGGACACTTTTTACGCGCAGCTGGTTTTCCTTCTTCTTCTTCTTTGGAGACGTTTACGCATTGGGAGCCGCGCGCGTAACGCAACGCAACGCAGCCTAGAGCGGAGCAGAGCAGCAGCGGCCACCTGTTCGAGTCCGCTGGAGGATGTGGACCAGTGTGTCTCTGTGACCGGAGCGGGCTCAGGGAACAACATGTGCAGCCCGGGGAGCAGCGGACAGGACTGAGAGTTTCCACCGAGGGAGGAAAAACACACATACACATTAACACGCGCACACACGCACATACACACACACACACACACTCCGAGGTCTTTCCAGAGACAGGATGGATGGAGATCAGTCCGCGCTGTCAGGAGGACTGGACCGGGACAGAGAGAGGCTGCCGCCGATCTACAGCTCCGCTCCAGCTGTAAGAACAACAACACAACACAACACAACACAACAACACAACTCACCTCCACCTGCACCACGTCACACAGCAGCCAATCACAGAGCTTTGTTCCCGTTAGAAAACAAACTGCAGAGTTACACAACATTGCAACAAGTTCAGTCTGTTCAACCCTCCTGTTCCCCTCCTCCATCCTTCCTGCATCCTTCCTTCCTTCCTTCCTTCCTTCCTTCCTTCCTTCCTCTTTTAATCCAGTTCACCTGGTCTGTTCCCTCCGTCCATCTTTCTTTCCTCCCATCTTTCCCTTTGTCATTCCTTCTTTCCTTCCTTCCCTTCATCCATCCTTCCTTCCTTCCTTGACCCAGGAGGTCAACAGGAGGGTTTTTAATGCAAAACAACTTATTGAACTCTCATGAGAGAACAGAGGAAGAAACTTCAGTCAGAAAAAAAAGATGACAAATCTTTTTTAGTCAACGCACATGAAGATCAAAGTCTACGTGACTCATGAATATTAATGAGCTGCATGTTAATATCACACTGTGGCGATGCTCGTCTTCTAAAGCTGATGTTCCTGCAGCAGCTTCATTCAACTTTAATGATTGATTGATTTTTTTAATACAGTTTTGCAAAGGTTCAGGTTATATAACACACACACACACACACACACACACACACACACACACACACACACACACACACACACACACGGCGGCATGTGTGTGATTTTAAAACAAACTTCAGGAGTTGTGATTCAGACCCTTTCACAATAAAAGCCTCCTGTTTGCTGCTGCCCTGTGTTACATAAAGATCCTGACCTCAGCGCTGGTGGTGATGAAGGTGATGATGATGATGATGATGGTGGTGGTGGTGGTGGTGATGAAGGTGATGATGTCATCGTGTGTTGTTAGCGCGCGGCTAGCGGCTGCTGCTGCTGCGGTTTGTCTGTGATGTCATCTGGTTGTGTCACGCAGCAGGAATGTCTCATCAGACGCTTCCGACCAATAAACAGACGGAGACGGAGACGGAGCTGCTGCTGCTGCTGCTGCTGCTGCTGCTGGGAATGTCATCCAGAGGAGCAGCTCAGGAGTTTCACTGCTCCTCTTCCTCCTCTTCCTCCTCATCCTGCTTCTCCTTCCTCTCCTTCCAGCTCCTCCTCTTCCCTTTCCTCCCTTCTGCTTATTCCTCGTCCTCTACCTTCTTCTCCTCCTGCTCTTCCTCTTTCTCTTGCTCCCCTTCCTGCTCCTCCTTCTCCTCCTGCTCCTCCTTCTCCCTCCCTCTTCCTTCTCCTTCCTCCTCTTCTTCCCGACTCCTCTTCCTCCCTCTCCCTGCTCCTATACTTCTCCTTCCTCATCTTCCTCCTTCCAGCTGCAACAGGTGTGTCCTCCTCCTCCTCCTCTTCTTCTTCTTCTGTGGTGTTTCAGTGTGTCAACCTGTCACTGGGATGCAGCAGCTTCTTGTAACCAATGACAACAGCGTTAAGCACCACAGTCTGTCGTCAGTAAAATGATTGGATGACAACATCTGCACATTTACCCTTAAATAACCCCTTAACCTCATCACACAGGTGTAACAGACGTGGATTACTGCACGTGGTCGTGGAAGAGTGGAAGGAAAGGGGTCAAGAGGTCGTTTGATTGATTGATTGATTGATTGGAGGATGAATGAAGGAGATGAAGCTGAGCTGATGAGATGAAGAAACGTTCAAGTCAGACTGATGAGGCGTGATGTGTGTGTGTGTGTGTGTAGCAGTAGCTCAGACTCTTAATCGCTGTCAGATGTGAACTTTCTTCTTCTTCTTCATGAGGACGAGCGATGATGAAATCTGCAGCGACGACTGATTGATCAGTGATCAGAGCATGAATAGCATGTATTTCCCTCTAAACCAACTCTGTGTGGTAACGTTGTGTTATTATCTCATAGCGTGGTGAATGTGCAGGTCACAACTTGTCCACCAGAGCGTTGTGGAGTTGTTGGATTGTGTATTTGATGAGTTTGATGAGGGAAACCAAGAAATCCCATGAGCCTCCGTAGCGTAGCTCTGAGCAGCTCACGGCTCTGCTCCGCCGTTCTAAATACAGCTTGCACCGACAATTAAAGGTAACGAACCTACTGCTATGACTATAGGGATTATGGTGATGGGACAGTTTGACTAAATGTTGAACTATCCCTTTAAACAACTGTGATAAAAGTGAAGATGGATTATTGATTATTATTGGATGGAAAAACAAGGGATTTAAAGATCTAAACCTTGAAGCACCTGCCTCGAGTCCAGCTCCACATCTGGACGGACTCTGTCAGATCCAGATGTGGAAGCAGCAGCCGTGTGTCAGTCTGTGTGTGTGTGTGTGTGTGTGTGTGTGTGTGTGTGTGTGTGTGTGTGTGTGTGTGTGTATAGTGTCAGAGTGAAGAACTTCATCACGTCTCAGTTTGATTTGACTCGACTGATCGACACAAACAGCTGACGTTAGCATGTCGCTAACACCTGCACACGCACACACAGACACACAGAAACACACACATGCACGCACACACAGAAACACACACTGAGTGGATGTGGTCATGTGACCTGTCGCGGAGTCTGGACGTTTCTCTCTCGGAGACAAACTGCTCTTTGTTTTTCAGTTGCTTTTTGCTCAAGAGACAAAATGAAATAATGACATGGAAACTGTGTGTGTGTGTTTCTCTGTGTGTGTTTCTGTGTGTGTGTGTGTGTGTGTCTGTGTCTGTGTGTGTGTGTCGATGCCAAGACCGAGGCTTTCTCTTTTCTTTTTTTTTTCTCTCTCTCACATTTTTCCTCTGGGTTTTTTTATTTCTTTGGAAACTGATTCATTCTGAACGGGAGATTAACGTCGTCTTCTGTCCCGCTGCCCCTGAACGCACCACGGCTCTGTGTGTGTGTCTGTGTGTGTTGCTGTCAGGAGCGGCTGCTGTGCATCTGTTCATCTCTCCTCCTCCTCCTCCTCCTCCTCTTCTTCTCCTCCTCCCTCTGAACTTCTCTCTTCTCTCCTTCATTCCTCTTTCCTTCCCTCACTTCCTGTCCTCCTTCTCATATCCTCTCTATTTTCTTTCTCTCTCTTCTTTCTCCACGTTCAGTCCATCTTCATCTGAATTCATTTCCTCCTCTTATCCCTTCTTTCCTGCTTTTCATTTTCACTTTCTCTCCTTCCCTCCTCTCCTCCCTCCTTCCCTCCTTCTCTCTCTGCAGACGGTCTAAATGTTCTGTCTGTTGCTGCAGCTGCTTCACACTCACTTTGATCCGTTTCCTTGGCAACGTGTTCGTTAACGTCGTCGGTTTTAATTTAAAAAAAAAAAAGATTTCAAGAGAATTTAAGAGAAAATGTTTTGTTTTTGTCGTCAGTGTTTCATCTTCACAGGTTCTGCTCCAGTTTGTGGTTTGATTTATTGATTTATTGGTTTATTGGTTTATTGATCCGATCAGACACAGGAGAGTTTTAAAGTACAGAACGTTTTAAACACAACGTAAAACTACAAAAAAAACATCGACAACAATGGATTCATGAAAACAAGTTGGTGAAGAAGTGAAGAATAGTTTTAATATTCCATGTTTGATGAATTCAAAGTAAAGATTTAACTTCAACAAAAACCAAACAGTGTTTTAAATATCGACTCTCACTTTCTTCTTCTTCTTCTTCTGTGCCGTCATGGTGATGATGTCATCTTCCTGCGTCAGGGTTTTGGGCGCGGAGCCAAGCAGCCGTTTCCGTCTCTGGGAACCTTCATCTCCACGCTGAGCCAGAGGCGGGAGGCCGGGGGGCGGGGCTTCTCCGGCGGCGGCGGCGTGATGGGCGGCAACTTCGGCTTCAGACACGGTGAGTTCAATGTTCACCGGTTTTTTATATTATCTTTAAGTGATTTTATTTTGAAATTCACAGACGAAGCTTTTTACTGGAATTTAAAGGGTAATTTCTGTTTTTTACAACCTGGAGCTTATTTCTAGCATAAAATACGATCATTTACTCACAAAGATAACTGGTGTCGTTACAAGTGGTTGTGATGAAATGAGCTGAAAGGAGCTTTAATACAAACATCTACCTTTATTTTGAAGGAGCTTTAATACAAACAACTACCAACATCTACCTTTATTTTGAAGGAGCTTTAGCACAAACATCTACCTTTATTTTGAAGGAGCTTTAACACAAACATCTACCTTTATTTTGAAGGAGCTTTAATACAAACAACTACCAACATCTACCTTTATTTTGAAGGAGCTTTAGCACAAACATCTACCTTTATTTTGAAGGAGCTTTAGCACAAACATCTACCTTTATTTTGAAGGAGCTTTAGCACAAACATCTACCTTTATTTTGAAGGAGCTTTAGCACAAACATCTACCTTTATTTTGAAGGAGCTTTAATACAAACATCTACCTTTATTTTGAAGGAGCTTTAGCACAAACATCTACCTTTATTTTGAAGGAGCTTTAACACAAACATCTACCTTTATTTTGAAGGAGCTTTAGCACAAACATCTACCTTTATTTTGAAGGAGCTTTAGCACAAACATCTACCTTTATTTTGAAGGAGCTTTAACACAAACATCTACCTTTATTTTGAAGGAGCTTTAGCACAAACATCTACCTTTATTTTGAAGGAGCTTTAACACAAACATCTACCTTTATTTTGAAGGAGCTTTAACACAAACATCTACCTTTATTTTGAAGGAGCTTTAACACAAACATCTACCTTTATTTTGAAGGAGCTTTAATACAAACATCTACCTTTATTTTGAAGGAGCTTTAATACAAACATCTACCTTTATTTTGAAGGAGCTTTAACACAAACATCTACCTTTATTTTGAAGGAGCTTTAACACAAACATCTACCTTTATTTTGAAGGAGCTTGAAGTGTTTTGATGAAGAGGAGTTTCCCCTTTCTAACCCTCAGATCTTTTGGGGTCTTCCTCCTCCTCCTCCTCCTCATCCTCTTCCTCCTCTTCCTCCTCCTCCTCCTCCTCTTCCTCCTCTAATGACACCAGTTATCTTTTTGAGTAAATGATCGTATTTTATGCTATAAATGAGGTCCAGATTGTAAAAAATGGAAATACCCCTTTAATGTTTGACCACATAAAAAATAGAATAAAACATTTTTTTTTCCTCTGGTGCAGTGAACGCAGCATCAGAAACCAGAACCAGGCAGAGTTTTGGTTCAAGGTTCCGCCTTCAAAAATAAAATCAAGTGTTTTATTTTTTTAACCTCAAAACCACATTCAGGAAAAATGTGGCGTGAAATGGTTTTAGAGGCAACACGAGGTTTTCATCATCAGCTGCTCCTCTTTATTTACCTCCATTATCTTTATTTCCTTTTAACCGCGGCCCCTGAACACGAGCAGCGCCGCGCCGATGAGAGCGGCGGTGGCGGCGGCGGCCTCCATCTTTCCGTCTGGATGTAATGATGTGTTACTTCCTGTGTTTACGCTCCACCTGATGCATGTGTTTATGTTGAGCTGCTGCTGTTTCCAACGGCAACAGCCTCCTCCAGCCTGGAGACGGAGGGAAAAGCCTCCAGTCATGGTTTCCAAACGATGAGTCGGCGTTTTGCTGAACATGACGGTGCAGAAATCACGAGTTCATCTGAGAGAAGTGGAAATCGATCAGATGGCAGAGTTGTGTTTGTGTGTGTTTGTGTGTGTGTGTTTGTGTGTGTGTTGCTTCCTGTCGGAGGCGGGGAGGTTATTTCTGACTGCCGTGAGAACGCTGCGTTCACCAGCCCGCTTTGTCACCACGGCGACTGATGCCAGAATAATTATGCAAACCTCCGGCCCAAATGAAAACCATATGAAGGCAGAAACACTCCACACACACACACACACACAGACACACACACACACACACACACACACACACACACACACACAGACACACACACAGACATCATGCTCGATGCTCTGCTGCTGCTCCACCTGTGATGTGTCGCTGCAGAGTTTCAGAAACGCCGACGCCGTCTCCAGAACCTGAACTAAGCGTCTAAACTTTATTGATCTGGACCACGATGACACTTGTTGATCGTATTGACTTGTTTTATTTTGAAGTTTCAAAGACCAGGAAAAACATCTCAGTGTAGTTTTCCTTCTCCTCCCTGGAGCGAAGTCAGAGCCAGGCGACCTTTATTGTGAAGGAGCTTTAACACAAACATCTACCTTTATTTTGAAGGAGCTTTAACACAAACATCTACCTTTATTTTGAAGGAGCTTTAACACAAACATCTACCTTTATTTTGAAGGAGCTTTAATACAAACATCTACCTTTATTTTGAAGGAGCTTTAATACAAACATCTACCTTTATTTTGAAGGAGCTTTAATACAAACATCTACCTTTATTTTGAAGGAGCTTTAATACAAACATCTACCTTTATTCTGAAGGAGCTTTAACACAAACGTCTACCTTTATTTTGAAGGAGCTTTAATACAAACATCTACCTTTATTCTGAAGGAGCTTTAACACAAACATCTACCTTTATTGTGAAGGAGCTTTAACACAAACATCTACCTTTATTTTGAAGGAGCTTTAACACAAACATCTACCTTTATTGTGAAGGAGCTTTAACACAAACATCTACCTTTATTTTGAAGGAGCTTTAACACAAACATCTACCTTTATTTTGAAGGAGCTTTAACACAAACATCTACCTTTATTCTGAAGGAGCTTTAACACAAACATCTACCTTTATTTTGAAGGAGCTTTAACACAAACATCTACCTTTATTTTGAAGGAGCTTTAACACAAACATCTACCTTTATTCTGAAGGAGCTTTAACACAAACATCTACCTTTATTTTGAAGGAGCTTTAACACAAACATCTACTTTTATTTTGAAGGAGCTTTAACACAAACATCTACCTTTATTTTGAAGGAGCTTTAACACAAACGTCTACCTTTATTTTGAAGGAGCTTTAACACAAACGTCTACCTTTATTTTGAAGGAGCTTGAACACAAACATCTACCTTTATTTTGAAGGAGCTTGAACACAAACATCTACCTTTATTTTGAAGGAGCTTGAACACAAACATCTACCTTTATTTTGAAGGAGCTTGAACACAAACATCTACCTTTATTTTGAAGGAGCTTGAACACAAACATCTACCTTTATTTTGAAGGAGCTTGAACACAAACATCTACCTTTATTTTGAAGGAGCTTGAACACAAACATCTACCTTTATTTTGAAGGAGCTTGAACACAAACATCTACCTTTATTTTGAAGGAGCTTGAACACAAACATCTACCTTTATTTTGAAGGAGCTTGAACACAAACATCTACCTTTATTTTGAAGGAGCTTTAACACAAACATCTACCTTTATTTTGAAGGAGCTTTAACACAAGCATCTACCTTTATTTTGAAGGAGCTTTAACACAAACATCTACCTTTATTTTGAAGGAGCTTTAACACAAGCATCTACCTTTATTTTGAAGGAGCTTTAACACAAACATCTACCTTTATTTTGAAGGAGCTTTAACACAAACATCTACCTTTATTTTGAAGGAGCTTTAACACAAACATCTACCTTTATTTTGAAGGAGCTTTAACACAAACGTCTACCTTTATTTTGAAGGAGCTTTAACACAAACGTCTACCTTTATTCTGAAGGAGCTTTAACACAAACATCTACCTTTATTTTGAAGGAGCTTTAACACAAACGTCTACCTTTATTCTGAAGGAGCTTTAACACAAACATCTACCTTTATTTTGAAGGAGCTTTAACACAAACGTCTCCCTTTATTCTGAAGGAGCTTTAACACAAGCGTCTCCCTTTATTTTGAAGGAGCTTTAACACAAACGTCTACCTTTATTTTGAAGGAGCTTTAACACAAACGTCTACCTTTATTCTGAAGGAGCTTTAACACAAGCATCTACCTTTATTTTGAAGGAGCTTTAACACAAACATCTACCTTTATTTTGAAGGAGCTTTAACACAAACATCTACCTTTATTTTGAAGGAGCTTTAACACAAACATCTACCTTTATTCTGAAGGAGCTTTAACACAAACATCTACCTTTATTTTGAAGGAGCTTTAACACAAACATCTACCTTTATTTTGAAGGAGCTTTAATACAACCATCTACCTTTATTTTGAAGGAGCTTTAACACAACCATCTACCTTTATTTTGAAGGAGCTTTAACACAAACATCTACCTTTATTTTGAAGGAGCTTTAACACAACCATCTACCTTTATTTTGAAGGACGGACGGAGAAGACGCTGAGCTTTAACACAAACATCTACCTTTATTTTGAAGGAGCTTTAACACAAACATCTACCTTTATTTTGAAGGAACTTTAACACAAACATCGACCTTTATTTTGAAGGAGCTTGAACACAAACATCTACCTTTATTTTGAAGGAGCTTTAACACAAACATCTACCTTTATTTTGAAGGAGCTTTAACACAAACGTCTACCTTTATTCTGAAGGAGCTTTAACACAAACATCTACCTTTATTTTGAAGGAGCTTTAACACAAACGTCTCCCTTTATTCTGAAGGAGCTTTAACACAAGCGTCTCCCTTTATTTTGAAGGAGCTTTAACACAAACGTCTACCTTTATTTTGAAGGAGCTTTAACACAAACGTCTACCTTTATTCTGAAGGAGCTTTAACACAAGCATCTACCTTTATTTTGAAGGAGCTTTAACACAAACATCTACCTTTATTTTGAAGGAGCTTTAACACAAACATCTACCTTTATTTTGAAGGAGCTTTAACACAAACATCTACCTTTATTCTGAAGGAGCTTTAACACAAACATCTACCTTTATTTTGAAGGAGCTTTAACACAAACATCTACCTTTATTTTGAAGGAGCTTTAATACAACCATCTACCTTTATTTTGAAGGAGCTTTAACACAACCATCTACCTTTATTTTGAAGGAGCTTTAACACAAACATCTACCTTTATTTTGAAGGAGCTTTAACACAACCATCTACCTTTATTTTGAAGGAGCTTTAACACAAACATCTACCTTTATTTTGAAGGAGCTTTAACACAAACATCTACCTTTATTTTGAAGGAACTTTAACACAAACATCGACCTTTATTTTGAAGGAGCTTGAACACAAACATCTACCTTTATTTTGAAGGAGCTTGAACACAAACATCTACCTTTATTTTGAAGGAACTTTAACACAAACATCTACCTTTATTCTGAAGGAGCTTGAAGTGTTTTGATGAAGAGGAGTTTCCCCTTTCTAACCCTCAGATCTTTTGGTGACCTCCTCCTCCTCTTCCTCCTCATCTTCCTCCTCCTCTTCCTCCTCTTCCTCCTCTTCACTCTGATGTTTGTGGACGTTCTTCAAACTCTCTGTTGCATCAATTACATGAATTAATAGACGACGGTGGAGGACGAAGACGAAGACGAGGAGGAGGACGAGGAGGAGGAGGAGGTCGTCCACTCGAAGACATCAAAGGCTCATCTGAAGTAAAGTTGATGAGAGGAGGAAGAGGAGGAAGAGGAGGAGGATGAAGAGGAGACGTCCTCAGAGGTCTTGAAGATGACTCCTCTGATTAAAGGGCGTCATGGCGACCGGCCTCGTTGTCGTCAGGACTTAATGAGGTGACACACGAGGTGGCGG
>CM064892.1:1053000-1083000 GCA_030347415.2 Decapterus maruadsi
ACGGCTCTGCTCCGCCGTTCTAAAAATAGCTTGCACCGACAATTAAAGGTAATGAACCTGATGGGACAGTTTGACTAAATATTATTGAACTATCCCTTTAAGAGCTACAAAACTATAAATCTGTCTGTGTGTGTTCAGGCCGCGGTCGAAGGACGACCTCAGAGCGTACTTCGTCCTGGTTCAGGTGAGTCAGCGTTGTCTCCTCCAGGCCGCCGTAGCCTCTGTTTCTATTCTCTCCTCCCTTTTGTTTTTTTCCTCTCACCTTTTTTCTCCTCTTTCATTCTTTCATCATCACTGATCCTCCTCTTCTCTCTCTGTTGGTTTTATCCTTCATCTCTGATCCTGTTTGATCCTGTTTTTCATCTCTCGTCCTCTTCTTCCTCATTCTCCCTTTCTGTCTCTGTCCTCTTTGTCTCTGTCTGTTTTTCTCCCTCCCTCCCTCTCTCCCTCTCTCTCTCCATATATGGTTCTGAGCGTTAGAATCAAATAAAGGCAGGAATCCACAGTAGTTCCACTGTGGTTCCACGCTCCGTCAACACACACACACACACACACACATACACACCAATAGGGGTAACAGTGGACCTGTCGCTCAAACCTGCTAAGAGGGGTATTTCGTTTACGCTATGTTGAAAAAACAAAAATGGAATATAAAATTCACTTTTGAGGTGTTTTACCATCGGTATTGCTGAAAATGTGACTTTTAATCATTTTTAAAGATACTGCCAAGAGGGGACTTAGAGCTCTGAGCGACATTTACCTATCAAAGAGGGGACCTCCACATACTGCAGTGGAGCTGTCTGTACCCATTCATTCACCTAATGACCCATTCATTGACCTAATGAGTCTTTGTTTTCAACAATGACTTCCTCAGTTTCTTTTAAAAATGCATAATATAACTTTAGAGTTACCATTACTTATTTCAAAGTCTCTGTAATAGAAGTTTTATATAAAAACATATATATAAATAATAATGGCCACATTTAAGAGTAAATTATTCTTATTGAACTACATGCAAATCAGAAGTGACATGGCTGCATGCACAAATATCAAGTTCTGCAATATAAACAACAACATTTACTTTAAAACAGCTTTAACATAGATTAAGATTGATTAAGATAATTTGCTCGTCTGTCTTTACCCATCCATAAATGTGTTGCCTTTTTCATTCTTAGCAGTCCAAGAATGGACCTACTATCATCTCAGTTTTATATAGTTAAAATGCTCTAGACATTTGGTTTCAACCAATTATTAGGAAATAGGAATGCATTTTATTTATTGTTTTGCATTGGAGAAAAAAGGTCCACACTTGGTTTATGTGGAATGACAAAGGTCCACCATTGGCTGGTATATAATGACACAAGTTCCCACTGAGATAGCACGGAGCGACATACACACCCACGCATGGGTGAATAAGCAGAAATTAGATAAATTGCTAAATTTTAATTTTGAATCTAATCTAAATTTAACTCAAACATTTGTAACTATTACTATTAATACTGTTAATTACTACTAATCCACACAAAACACACTTACAGTAAAGTAGCACTGGTAAAGTTGTGATTGTGTTTTGTTTTGTTTTTTAAACATGGGGTGTGCTGTGAAAACTCATGGGCAATCTATCGTGACACTTAGTTGATTTACATTGTATAAAAAGGTCCACACTTGGTTTATATGGAGTGACAGGGGCCCACTGTTGGTTGGTGCACAATGACACAAGTTCCCACTTAGTTAGCATGGAGTGACATATACACTCCATCATGTATGAATAAGAAAGAAATAAGCAAAAGTGATAGTTTTTAAGAGATTTTTTTCATCAAAACTTAACACAAACATTTCTAATAAAGTAGCACCAATAATGTTGTAATTATTTTTAAATGTAGGTGTACTACTGCAACACACATCTCTACAGTCTTTATTTTCCTTGACTGCATTGTTGTTCTAGGAAAAATACTTGAATTAAAACTAAGGGTTGTAGGTCATTTTAATGTACTTGCATCATGAATCTGTATTCATAAGGGTGTATTTTATTTACTGTTTTACATTACAGTAAAAGGTCCACACTTGGTCTATATGGAATGACAGGGGTCCACTGTTGGCTGGTACATAATGACACAGGTTCCCACTGAGATAGCACGGAGCGACATACACACTCCAGCATGGGTGGATAAGCAGACATTAGATTAATGTATAAGTTTTAAGATACATTTTAATCTAAATTTAATACAAACATTTGTAATTATTAATACACAACACAAACTCGCAAACACACATAAAGTAGCACTGGTAAAGTTGTCCTTGTAGTTTTTTGTTAACATGGAGTGCACTGTGAAAACTCAATGGCAACCTATCATGATACTTAAGGGAATATTTCAGTTATTGACATTTATGGATCAACAATAAAACATGTATGGGAAAATAAAGGAGGAGCTGAGGGGTCATCAGCTTGTCTGAGATACAAGGGATAATTCTTTTAGACTAGAGGATGGATTAACCTGACTAAGTAATATGATAAACTACTGCAGCACATTTTTCTACAGTCTATCAAGTTTTCTGATCTACTGCAGTTTCACTCCTTGACTGCATTCTTGTCATGAGAAAACTACTTTAAATAACTCAACTCAGGATTCAACACGGTGTGATGGCCTAGAGCCACAAAGTGTTATTCTGTGGTCACCTAATATCCCATACAGCCTACTGTAGATGACGCTCTATGAGGGCCACAGACTTCTACTTTTTAAAAGCGCATGGTTTCAATCAATTTGAATGTATTTTACTTATTGTTTTGCCTCACAGAAGAAAATGTCCACTCTTGGTTTGTATGAAATGACAGGGGTCCACCGTTGGCTGGTACAAAATGACACAAGTTCCCACTGAGTTAGCACGGAGTGACATACACACTCCAGCATGGGTGAATAAAGAAGAAATAAGATAATTGAATGGCAGAAGAAAATGGTCTAATCTAAATACAATCTAATCTGTAGTGTTATTTCTTTTAGCAAAGTGGAAATGTTGACGTTAACTTTTTGAAATGTGGGAATACAATAAGGAAAGCAATACTGTACTATCATCCTAGAGGATTGATTAACTTCACAAAGAATAAGGAGATAAGTCTGCTAGTGGATGGAATAACCCCAAAAAGACCACTTTTGAACTACACTGTCTGTCCAAAAAAAAGTCACCATTTAATAGGTCAGAGCCTCCAATTACTGCATGTATGATTATGTTTTAGCTATGATTCAACTTATTTAACCCTAACTGATGCAGTCTCATTTCCTTAACAACCATGTCAGAAAACGCATCCTGTGGTAGAGAAGATGTTATTCTGTTTCACAAGGGTCAAATTATTGACGTTCATCAAGCAAATAAAACTATCTAAAGAGATTGCTGAGACTAACATTGCTTTAAGAACTGTCAAACACATAATTTAAAACTGGAAGGATAGTGGGGAACCATCATCTTCAAAGAAGAAATGTGGTCCAATGTGACCACAGATATAAAGTGTGTGACTTTTTTTTTGGACGGGCAGTGTATATTGCAACCCAAATTTCTACTCACCAAAGTATTAGCTCTACTTGAGTTCATGAATACCTGTCTTCGTTTTTGTCGTGGGCAAAAATATGCAAACTAAAGTTTTATTTGTGGGGGGGGTTCTGAATATTACACACTGTATCACACAGTCATACATGTTTATTAGGGGTGTAACGATACACAAAAGTCACGGTTCGGTACGTACCTCGGTTTTGAGGTCTCGGTTCGGTTCATTTTCGGTACAGTAAGAGAACCAAATGCAAAACATAATTTTGCTTATTGTTTATTAGGATTTTTTCTAAACCAAATGTATGTTTTAGTCAAATGTAATTCTTTTACTCACCTACTAATGTTATGTGCATTGTCCCTGATACAAATAAACTTAAACTTATTAAACTTAACTGCATGAATAAAATATAAAGCTACTTAAACCATTATACAAAATATGAAAAAAATGTACTGTTGTAAAGTGCTGCCTAATAAGTTCAATACATTATTCTCAAATTAACATAAAATGTGAATTAGAAAAAATTCTCACACATTTTTTTTTTTTTTTTTTTTACATGTGAACGGACTGACCATAGGGCAATGTGGGCAAATGCCACAACAGCTGCCTGACGATGCAACCATTCGGCCGCAAAAAAAATAAATGAATGAATAACGCGGATCATCACAATGGCACAGTGCGTAGTGGCCTGCTGTTACCGCATCTGCAGCAGCAGATCCACAGGTGCCGGGAGCTCATGGACACAGCCAGACAGAGAGAGAGAGACGGGCGGGTGGACGGACGGAGGGACAGGTAGACAGATAGAGGGGAGAGAGGAGCCACAGCCCTCACCTCCACTCTTCCTACAAGCAGGAAGGCTCTTCAAGTCTGTTTACTCGCTAGCGGTAGCATTAACATTAGCAGTAGCATTAGCGATAGCCACCATCGGGCGGCACGTGTAGCTGCAGGCAGACTGTAAACACAGACAACTTCTGTACCGAATCTCAACGCTGTGCCGAACCGAACGCCCCGTACCGAATCGGTTCAATACGAATACATGTACCGTTACACCCAGGCCTGGAATTTCGTCATTTTAGGGGCAGGGCCACTTGGCCTTTCGTGTTGTCAACTTTTTGAGGGCGCAAAGGCCAAAAGCCAGGGCAGTAAGGCCATAAAGTAAAACAATGATTTTAAATCCATATCTTTAATGAATTTACCGGTATCTGTTAAATTAATACATAAAACAAGCTCAAGTAAACCAGAAAACTCAAATTTAACTTCATTCATGCATTAAATTTTTTTGCACAAGGGTCCAGTCCTATGCAGCTATGTTTTGAAATTCATTCATTCATTCACTATTGCACTTGGCAATATGAGAAAAATCCTATCACCAGGCTATAATTTTTTTTCTTCCCTATCAGTCTACATCAATTTATATCACTATATAACTCAAATCACTATTTTGGTAAAACTTATATTTCCTTATTGTCACAAGTGAGATTTGAAGTTATCAGAGGGATATTTTGTGATTTGTTTTCTGTCAAAAACTGAACATGACAGATGTAATGATGAACATCATACAACAGCTGCCTATCATATGAATTAAACAGAGCGTAGCGCCTGGGTCTAGGCAGTGTGCAGGTCGGCACAGTTGATCTTTACGCCCGAGTGCAGTGCGTTTGTGTCGGTGTGAACACAACGCGCAGAGCGGCCGCACCGTGACCGCGTCCGTTTGATGGATGAACACGGCCAGACGTCGGTCCGCTCCAACTGTCTGGTGTCTCCAATGTGAAAGTTTCAATTGGATCACGTCGGCCTAAACATGACGCACCACGCATCTTTGCACGGCCATCCGAGTTCTCCTTGACTCCTTCACATTTTCTTCCGAGGCGAAACTCTTTTTTTTTTTTTTTACCGGCGGCGTCCCTCAGCTGACGCGCACGGCTGTAGCAGCCCAAACACAGCACGTGTTGACATGTTGTGGCTTGGCTCTTTTCCAGCCACACGATTGGTTGGGCGGGTGGAGGGTGCTTGATAAAGTCACCTGGTTGGGCGGTGATAGATTGGAAGTCAAACTGTTGTTATAGCCCGCCCGAGCGGTTTATGCCAGGCTCGAATCAAACGCCCTCATCACCCTGGTGATGATGCTGCCCGAATGTCATAAAAATACGCGTTGTTCTTTCTTCAAAGACCCAGGGTGTCAAAGCCGTGTTGATGGGAAAGAGGCAAAGGAGAAAACCGCAAAATCAACCGGGGCAGTGCGGGTGGGGCATCAAGGCCACTGTGGCCTTAGGGCAGATATTTTTTTCAAGGGCACAAGGCCAAATCGGACGGGCACGAGGGCCATGGCCCTCGTGGCCCTCGTGAAATTCCTGCCCTGGTTACACCACTAATGTTTATAGATCAAATTGGTGTGGAAGTATAATTGAAGCTTGTCAAAAGGTATTGTTACAAAGGACTAGCGAGTTTACATTAAGTGGAAAGCACACAATAAATCTACAAATAGTAGAATGTCATTCTGATTCAGTAATTAATTTGTTACACATTTTGGTTGCTTCCTAATGATTTTTTAAATGTTTCAGTACCCAGCTAATATATAAAAGCTATATTCCTTACTATCTATGTATATACCTTGTAGGCACTTGCAAGTGTGTATACAAAGTGTTTTATAAATCTGAATGTTTTTTGTCACATCACATCCACCCCGACACTTTAGAGAGCTTCTGTCCTGATGCCGTGTTTGCTTGTTCTGACCCGAAAACAAAATGTGTTGTTTGGGTCAGAAACATGCTCATTTACAAAGGAAAAAAAGCAAAATCGGTTAGCAGAATCATTAAGCAGGCCCGCACACGATCCCAAGGAAATGATCAAGTGGGAACCAGTTCTGAAGAGGAACCGGTTCTCGATTCCCACCCCTAGACTTCAGTCTATGATGTGGACACAAAAACAGTCCTCTCCATTGAAGTAGTGAAGTCATCAACACTTGTATTTCACAGATCCTAACTCTACCTATACTCTCCACTCTAAATGTGGAACTGGCTTCTGAGAAGTGAGTGAATGGGTTTTAAATCTGTGCCAGACGACTTGTGTCAGTCCTTGACTGTCGGCAGTGTGGGGGATGGTTTCTTGTAGCTGACGATGGTCGTTAGCAACTCTGAGGCGCAACCTGGAAAAGACTAACATCCTTCAGCCAAGATCTTATGTTCCAAATCAGACTAAGAGAGACATTGGAATTCCCTAGTCTTAGGTTGGCCATGTAAAGAATGGGTGACCCAGCAATAATCTACCATGTCAAGTATTTGATGAGTTTTGTAAAGGTGTGTGATGCCTTGTGATAAATGTAATATTTGGATCTACCATTGTGTGCCAGTAGAAATATTGTCTGGGAACAACAACTAAACATGGCAGCAGAAATTAATATTAATCAGATTGGCAGAGATACAGGTGATAAATCAGATGGATGGAATAACCCCAAAATACCCACTGTTGAACTACTGCAAAATTTGTACTCTCCAAACTATAAGCTCTACTGGAGTTCATGTATACCTGTCTGAATGTTTTTGGTCCACAACAAAAATGAAAAGCTAAATTTATGGTTTATGGGTTTTTTTCCTGTATATTATAGACTGTATCACATAGTCATACACATCTATAGATGGAATTGGTGTACACATTGAAACCTAGTTTAAAGTTCTCAAAAGGTACAGGACTGGCACAGAATCAGAAAGTTTACATTAAGTGGGAAGTACACAATAGAAGTTGTATTCAGTTCACACTGGTACAGAAATAGGTCTGACTGCTTTCAGGATGTGTGGATTGTACATTCAACAACCTTATTCATAGTATATGAAGTGAAATATAAACTAATTCATTGAATTGTGTTCAGAAGATGGCAAAACGTGTTACCTAATTGTTTATTTTTTAAGTGACTCATTTGTTACACATTTTAGTTATTTCCTAATGATTCTTTTTTTGTTTCAGTACCCAGACACAAGTGTGTACGTTCCTTACTATTTATGTATAACCTTGTGCATGTTGTAGGAAGCAAAGCAACTTCATTGCATTTACACACAGTTTTCTAAGTAGTGTTAAACATATGGGGTTTCGGTCTACAATATGGACACAAAAAACATTCCTCTACATTGAAATAGTTAAGTCACCAGGACTCATGTATTTCACAGATCCTAACTTTAAGGTAGAGTTGTTGAACAGGGATCTGAGAAGTGAGTGAATGGAGTAAGGGGTTTAAATCTGTGCCAGATGACCTGTGTCAGTCCTTGAGTGTAGGCAGTGTGGGGGATGGTTTGTCGTAGCTGACGATGGTCGTTAGGCATTTTCAGGTTGGGCTCCAGAGTTTCTACCTTCTTTCAGCCAACATCTTATACCCAAATCACACCGACTGAGACACAAGCATTCCCAGGTCCCAGGTTTTCCATGTGCTACCCACGAACCTATGGCCTTTGGTGACTCAACTTCTCTGGCAACTGTTAAGAGTGGGTGTACCAGCAATATTCCATTTTGTGTAAAGAATCGTCAGTTCTTTGATGAGTTTTGTGAAGGTGTGTAATGCCCTGTTATAATATTTTGTGACAGGGCCTTTATATGAGCTACCATTGTCTGCTAGTATGCTGTCTGGAAACAACACCTTAACATGGAATAAGAAATTAGGATTCATCACATTGTCAGAGATACAGGGAATAAGTCAGTGTATGGATGAAATAACCCCCAAAAGATCTACCATTCTCTGCCAGAAAACATTTCTAAGACCTTGGTCATTTCATGGTTGGGCTTCAGAGTTGCTAATGACCATCATCAGCTACAAGACACCATCCCCCACGCTGCCGCCAAGGACTGACACAAGTCGTCTAGCACAGATTCCCTCACTCCGTTCACTCACTTCTCACAGAAGCCAGTTCTACATACAGTTAGGATCATAAAGAGAAGTGCAAATGCAACTTCATTAGAAATGTTTGTATTAAGTCTTAATGAAAGTTTCCCCATTAGAGCTATCAATTTTTCTTATTTTTTCTCATTCATACATACTGGAGGGTGTATGTCGCTCCATGCTTGATTGAAATCACATGCTTTTCTCAGTGAAAAATTAATAGACTGTAGCAATGTGTGTGGCAATAGTTTAATATAGGGACTTTGTGAGATTAATCCATCCTCTCAATGAAGTATCCCTTGTATCTCTGACTAACTGATGATTCTCCATTCCCTCTGTATTTTCCCATGGATATCAAATTGTCATATATCAGTACCACTTTGATGGCAGTGTTGGGAAGATTACTTTGGAAATATAGTTGGTTACAATTACAAGTTACCCTGTTGAAAATGTAATAGTAGGGTAAGTTAAATATTTCAATTATTTCATCAAAGTAATGTAACTAATTACATTCGATTACATTTTAATTACTCTTCTTAATTTTGAATGAATGCTCTCAACTTTTAACAATTGTCACACTTTCAGTCCTAACGGTTAAGCTTTCAGCAGTACTTAAGACAACATCAAGACAATATAATGATAGACTCCACAAGATACCTCTTTTTACTGTGAGAACAACTGTATTATACTTAACATTAGGCCTATAGCCACATAAGGTCAGGGTATAGCTGTAACTCTTCAGATTCGACATTGACAGTTTAGATGTCAACAACATCTCCATGGCTGGCAAACACTCTTTGTACCACACCAGTGTTCCCCAATAGTATGATATTCACAACAACAAGCAATTAGCCTAATAACAGTACAGCAAGAGGCAAACAGCTATGCATGGCATCAATACCATTAGTACAGATTTTTAAACCCATCTGCAAAATGTATTAAATTTAACTGGAGTGTGGATGTCGCTCCGTGCTATCTAATGGTGCGTTTCCACTAGCACAGTACAACAATGTGGCCCTCATAGAGCGTCATCTACTGTATATGGGATATTAGGTGACCACGGAATAACACATGGCTCTGGGCCATCACACCATGTTGAATCCATAAATGTCAATAACTGAAATATTCCCTTAAGTATCATGACAGGTTGCCATTGAGTTTTCCCTTTTCCCGAGTTTGTGTTGTGTATTAACAATTACAAATGTTTGTATTAAATTTAGATTAAAATGTATCTTAAAACTTATACATTAATCTAATGTCTGCTTATCCACCCATGCTGGAGTGTGTATGTCACTCTGTGCTAACTCAGTGGGAACTTGTGTCATTTTGTACCAGCCAACGGTGGACCCCTGTCATTTCATACAAACCAAGAGTGGACATTTTCTTCTGTGAGGCAAAACAATAAGTAAAATGCATTCCTATTAATATAGATTTAGGATGCAAGTACATTCAAATTGATTGAAACCATGCGCTTTTAAAAAGTAGAAGTCTGTGGCCCTCATAGAGCGTCATCTTCAGTAGGCTATATGGGATATTAGGTGACCACAGAATAACACTTTGTGGCTCTAGGCCATCACACCATGTTGAATCCTGAGTTGAGTTATTTAAAGTAGTTTTCCCATGACAACAATGCCGTCAAGAAGTATGAAACTGCAGTAGATCAGAAAACTTAATAGATTGTAGAAAAGTGTGCTGCAGTAGCTAATCATATTACGTAATCAGGTTAATCCATCCTCTAGAAGAATTATCCCTTGTATCTCAGACAAGCTGATGACCCCTCAGCTCCTCCTTTATTTTCCCATACATGTTTTATTGTTGATCCATAAATGTCAATAACTGAAATATTCCCTTAAGTATCATGATAGGTTGCCATTGAGTTTTCACAGTGCACTCCATGTTAACAAAAAACTACAAGGACAACTTTACCAGTGCTACTTTATGTGTGTTTGCGAGTTTGTGTTGTGTATTAATAATTACAAATGTTTGTATTAAATTTAGATTAAAATGTATCTTAAAACTTATACATTAATCTAATGTCTGCTTATCCACCCATACTGGAGTGTGTATGTCGCTCCGTGCTATCTCAGTGGGAACCTGTGTCATTATGTACCAGCCAACAGTGGACCCCTGTCATTCCATATGGACCAAGTGTGGACCTTCTACTGTAATGTAAAACAGCAAATAAAATACATCCTTATGAATACAGATTCATGATGCAAGTACATTAAAATGACCTAAAACCCTTAGCTTTAATTCAAGTATTTTTCCTAGAACAACAATGCAGTCAAGGAAAATAAAGACTGTAGAGATGTGTGTTGCAGTAGTACACCTACATTTAAAAATAATTACAACATTATTGGTGCTACTTTATTAGAAATGTTTGTGTTAAGTTTTGATGAAAAAAATCTCTTAAGAACAATCACTTCTGCTTATTTCTGCTTATTTCTTTCTTATTCATACATGATGGAGTGTGTATGTCACTCCATGCTAACTAAGTGGGAACCTGTGTCATTATGTACCAGCCAACAGTGGACCCCTGTCATTCCATATGGACCAAGTGTGGACCTTCTACTGTAATGTAAAACAGCAAATAAAATACATCCTTATGAATACAGATTCATGATGCAAGTACATTAAAATGACCTAAAACCCTTAGCTTTAATTCAAGTATTTTTCCTAGAACAACAATGCAGTCAAGGAAAATAAAGACTGTAGAGATGTGTGTTGCAGTAGTACACCTACATTTAAAAATAATTACAACATTATTGGTGCTACTTTATTAGAAATGTTTGTGTTAAGTTTTGATGAAAAAAATCTCTTAAGAACAATCACTTCTGCTTATTTCTGCTTATTTCTTTCTTATTCATACATGATGGAGTGTGTATGTCACTCCATGCTAACTAAGTGGGAACTTGTGTCATTATGCACCAACCAACAGTGGGCCCCTGTCATTCCATATGGACCAAGTGTGGACCTTTTTCTGTAATGTAAAACAGCTAATAAAATACATCCTTATGAATACAAATTTATGATGCGAGTACATTAAGATTACCATAAACCCTAAAACCCTCTATTAAAAGAATTGCAGACAGTAGAAATGTGTGTTGCAGTAGTACACCCTACATTTAAAAAATAATTACAACATTATTGGTGCCATTTTATTAGAAATGTTTGTGTTAAGTTTTGATGAAAAAAATCTCTTAAGAACTATCACTTTTATTTTTCTATAAAATTTTTATTTATTTATTTTCTATTTCTTTCTTATTCATACATGATGGAGTGTGTATGTCACTCCATGCTAACTAAGTGGGAACTTGTGTCATTGTGCACCAACCAACAGTGGGCCCCTGTCATTCCATATAAACCAAGTGTGGACCTTTTTCTGCAATGTAAATCAACTAATAATTCCTATCAATACAGATTGAGAACACATTGTAAAATTGAAACCCTGTGCTCAAAAAAACTGAACAAGCAACAATAGCAAGGTCAATTATTGTTCATGTTTGATCAGAATTCAACAGAAATTATCTAAATGACTATCTTAATTCTAACATAGTTATGGATGTTAAATTGTTTCAATATTTTAAAATTTCTATTATACCTAATACAGTAGTGACTTTAAACTTAAGACATCCATGAAAACAGAACCGTTATATTTTGTTACAAAGAATAACAAATAATGTTTCAAGGTAGTGGTTTGTGCACTAAGGAGCCTGTTTGATAGCCTCTCTACAGTCTGAAAGGCTGCTGGGTCTGCAAGTCGTTCACACCTTGGTGGAGTGTAAGAAACGACGTGTGTGAATGGTGTGTGAATGAGCCATTAAAAACCCTGCTCCAGCCTGCCGGGGCACTGCTGAATATGGTATTTTACACACACACACACTCAGGTCCCCTCTTGGCAAAAGTTGAAAAAATTAACCAGAAGGGTTTTCACATGATTTTAACTTGATTTAAAGCATGTCAAACAGGGGACCTAAAAAATGTCCCCTGTTTGCTGCACGGTCCCCTGTTGGTGAATGTGTAACGACGCCGAAGTCCCCTCATAGATAGTAACAACAGTGCACACACACACACACACACACACACACACACACACACACACACACACACACACACACGCCAAATGCCTGATTTTGTCCCGTTGGACTTTGAGGACTCGCCTCGTCTTCCAAGTCTCAGGAGAACACAACACACACACACACACAGACACACACACACACACTGGGTGAGGTCATGTTGGTTTCCTGTCTGATGACGACTCTCTCTCTTTTACAGCCTCTCTCTCTCTCTCTCTCTCTCTCTGACCAATTAGAAACCTCAGAACATGATGATGTCATCATGTCAAGTCCAATTTTACAGTTTTTTTGCACAAAGGTCACGAAGGTTGACGTTGTGTGTGTGTGTGTGTGTGTGTGTGTGTGTGTGTGTGTGTGTGTGTGTGTGTGTGTGTGTGTGTGTGCAGAACCCTCAGTACTCCAACACCAGCACCTACGTGATCTACGCTCACCTGCTGCGACAGATCGCCGCACTGTCCGAGGCCGACCACCACTTCCTGGTTCACTGGCTCAAGAAGTGAGTGTGTTGTTGTTGTCGAGCTGTGTGTATGTGTGTGTGTGTGTGTGTGTGTGTGTGTCTTGGTTGGTTGGATGTGATGATGTCGTCTAATAAATATGCAGAGAAGAAGAAACGTCAGAACTGGACGGCTCCACCGCTTTAGAAAACCACACTCTCCCCTTCAAAATAAAAGTCTCAGATATGTGACCTTTCAAGTTAAAACACAGCCTCTGATCAGTAACAAACTATGTATCGCATCGTCTCTTTTTATTCAGGATGATGTCATCAGATTCTGATGATAAGTACTGATACTGAAGAAAAAAAGAAAGAAAGGGGGAGGACAGAAAGGAGGAAAGAAAGAAAGGAAGACAGAGAGAAAGTAAGAAAGAAACAAAGCTAGAAAGAAAGAAGAAGAAACAAACAAACAAATGCAAGAAACAAAAAACGAAGGAAAGAAAAAAGAAGGAAGGGAAGAAAGATAGAAAGAAAGAAGGAATGAAAGGAAGAAGGAAAGGAAGAAAGGAAAGAAGGAATGAAAGAGAGAAAGAAAGCTAGGAAGAAAGAAAGAAAAAAGGAAGGAAAGAAAGAAAGAAAGGAATACAGAGAGAAAGTAAGAAAGAAACAAAGCAAGAAAGAAAGAAAGGAGGGAGGACAGAAAGGAGGAAAGAAAGATAGGAAGAAAGAGAGAGAGAAAGAAAAAAGGAAGGAAAGAAAGAAAGATGGAAAGAAGAAGAAACAAACAAACAAATACAGGAAACAAAAAACGATGGAAAGAAAAAAGAAGGAAGGGAAGAAAGATAGAAAGAAAAAGGAATGAAAGGAAGAAGGAAAGAAGGAATGAAAGAGAGAAAGAAAGCTAGGAAGAAAGAAAGAAAAAAGGAAGGAAAGAAAGAATGAAAGGAATACAGAGAGAAAGTAAGAAAGAAACAAAGCAAGAAAGAAAGAAAGGAGGGAGGACAGAAAGGAGGAAAGAAAGATAGGAAGAAAGAGAGAGAGAAAGAAAGAAAAAAGGAAGGAAAGAAAGATGGAAAGAAGAAACAAACAAACAAATGCAGGAAACAAAAAACGAAGGAAAGAAAAAAGAAGGAAGGGAAGAAAGGAAAGAAGGAATGAAAGAGAGAAAGAAAGCTAGGAAGAAAGAAAAAAAAGGAAAGAAAGGAATACAGAGCGAAAGTAAGAAAGAAACAAAGCAAGAAAGAAAGAAAGGAGGGAGAAAAGAAAGAAAGATGGAAAGAAGAAGAAACAAACAAACAAATGCAGGAAACAAAAAATGAAGGAAAGAAAAAAGAAGGAAGGGAAGAAAGATAGAAAGAAAAAAGGAATGAAAGGAAGAAGGAAAGGAAGAAAGGAAAGAAGGAATCAAAGAGAGAAAGAAAGCTAGGAAGAAAGAAAAAAAAGGAAAGAAAGAAAGAAAGGAATACAGAGAGAAAGTAAGAAAGAAACAAAGCAAGAAAGAAAGAAAGGAGGGAGGACAGAAAGGAGGAAAGAAAGATAGGAAGAAAGAGAGAGAGAAAGAAAAAAGGAAGGAAAGAAAGAAAGATGGAAAGAAGAAGAAACAAACAAACAAATACAGGAAACAAAAAACGATGGAAAGAAAAAAGAAGGAAGGGAAGAAAGATAGAAAGAAAAAGGAATGAAAGGAAGAAGGAAAGGAAGAAAGGAAAGAAGGAATGAAAGAGAAAGAAAGCTAGGAAGAAAGAAAGAAAAAAGGAAGGAAAGAAAGAATGAAAGGAATACAGAGAGAAAGTAAGAAAGAAACAAAGCAAGAAAGAAAGAAAGAAAGACAGAAAGGAGGAAAGAAAGAGAGGAAGAAAGAGAGAGAGAAAGAAAAAAGGAAGGAAAGAAAGAAAGATGGAAAGAAGAAGAAACAAACAAACAAATGCAGGAAACAAAAAATTAAGGAAAGAAAAAAGAAGGAAGGGAAGAAAGATAGAAAGAAAAAATTAATGAAAGGAAGAAGGAAAGGAAGAAAGGAAAGGAAAGAAGGAATGAAAGAGAGAAAGAAAGCTAGGAAGAAAGAAAGAAAAAAAAGGAAAGAAAGAATGAAAGGAATACAGAGAGAAAGTAAGAAAGAAACAAAGCAAGAAAGAAAGAAAGGAGGGAGGACAGAATGAAAGATGGAAAGAAGAAGAAACAAACAAACAAATGCAGGAAACAAAAAATGAAGGAAAGAAAAAAGAAGGAAGAGAGAAAGCTAGAAAGAAAGAAGAGCTCCCTCCTCCTCCTCCTCCTCTTCCTCTGCTTCATCAGCTCAGTGTTTGTCTGAATCAGAGAAGAAGAGTTTGTGTTGATGATGATTTACAGTCGAGCTGCTGCCGATACGACGCGTTTACTTCAAACCGCCTCACACACCGTGTCTGTGTGTGTCTGTGTGTGTGTGTGTGTCCGTGTGTGTGTGTGTGTGTGTGTTTCCCTGTGTGTGTGTGTGCAGGCTGTCTCCACGGCGATTCCGGCAGCTGGTGGAGCGCCTCCTCCAGTTCATCTCCACCAGACTGTTTCCTGCAGAACCAGACGAGCTTCCTCCTCAGGCCAAGTGTTCCTGGTGGATCCCCTCGGCAACCAAGGTGCTCAGCCTCTTCAGTGAGTCTCACACACACACACACACACACACACACACACACACACATTAACACACACACACACACACACACACACACACAGGATACCCACTGATAATACATAAATACTGCAGTATACCCAGTACAACAAAACTATCTACTTAAAGTAAATGTCAATGCTTCTCTAAGTGGGGGGTTGACAGGATTCAAGGGGGTCCACAACTTTTTCTGGAAATTTTACCAATTTCTCTTAGAATTTTTTAACTGTTTTTTCAGAAATTTGTTTAAAAAAAATGTAAGTATTGTTTCACTTTTTTTTTTAGAATTTTTTTTTACCACTTTTCCCAGAATTTTTTTTGAGAAATTTTACCAGTTTCTTCTCAATTTTTCTTTTTTACTTTTTTTTCTTCAAGAAATTTTACCCCTTAATGTATTATTGTTTGCCCCTTTTTTGAGAGAAATTTTACCACATTTTTTCTAGAATTCTTTCGAGAAATTTTACCATTTTACCATACCATACCAACGATTTTTTTTTTTTGTAGAAATTTTACCACTTTTTTAAAGAAATGTTTCAACCTTTTTGGGGAAATCATATGACTTTTTCTTTTTTTTCTTTTCTTTTCTTGTTTTTTACAGAAATTTTATCACTTTTTAAATTATCGTTTGACTTTTTTTTTTGGAGAAATTTTACCAGTTTCTTCTCAATTTTACCCCTTTTGTATTATTGTTTACCACTTTTTTTGGGATAGAGAAATTTTGCCACATTTTTCAGATTTTTTTTTTTTTAATTGTGAAATTTTACCACTTTTTCTAGAATTCTTTTGAGAAATTTTACTATTTTTTTCTCCAAAAAAAAACTTCTCAAAAAATCTTTTTACTTTTTTTTTTAAAAGAAATTTTACCACTATTTATAAAAAAAAAAAATCTTTACCTTTAAAAAAAAATGTTCTAGAAATGTTTCACCTTTTTTTGGAGAAATTGTACCACTTTGTCCAGAAGTTTCTCAAAAATCTTCAATCTTCAATCTTCAATCAAAAAATGTGCGCCTAATTTAAACATTCATTGATTGTTTGGGTTTTGTCCAATGGGGGTCCGTGGTCTAATTTAACAAGTAATAAAAGTTTACCCACCTAAAAAGCAGTATACCACTACAAACAATTAGACTACACCATCGACATGAACACACACACACAGACACACACACAGACACACACTGACTCTGCCTCCTCCTCAGACGCAGCCAACAGCGTCTCGTCTCCTCCCATCATGCCTTTCACCGACTTCTACAACATCGCCCTGGAGCACATCGACTTCATGGAGGAGTACCGGACCTGGCAGAACTACGGCAACTCCAACAGGTCAGACTCACTGGCCAGGGGGCGGGGCTTAATGATGGGTTGTCATGGCGACCAGGTTCTCTTATAGAGAAATACAAGTCCCAGGATGCCTTGCAGGAAGAACCGTCCAATCAGAGAGCAGCAGCAGCAGCAGCGTATAATAATCACACAGCAGGTTCCTCTCTTCTTCTTCTTCTTCCTCCTCTCTTCCTCCTCCCCTTTGCTCCTCCTCTTCTTCATCACTCCTCCGACTCCCCTTCTCCTCCTCTTTCTCTTCCTCCTCTCCTCTTCTTCTTCCTCTTCCTCCTCTTTCTGTTCCTCTTTTTCCCCTTCCTCCTTTCCTTTTCTCCTCCTCCTCCTCCTCCTCCTCCTCCTGACTCCGGGTCCAGTTGTGAACGTTCCCACAGCTGCAGCTCATCCAGAACCGTGGAGTCTCTGTCAGACGCCGTGACGTCTGTTTCACGCCGCGTCGCAGCTCGTTAGCGTCCAGAGTCCAACGGTTCTGGATCTGGTTCTGGTTCTGGTTCTGGATCTGGATCTGGTTCTGGTTCTGGATCTGGTTCTGGATCTGACGGTGTCGGGTTCAGAACCTGCTCCTTCCTCCTAAAGTGGATCACTTTTAAAAACACACAAACACACCGAGAGTCGGTCGTTGACGTCAGAGAAAATGTGTTTTTGTAACTGGAGGCAGAAAAACAGAAGAAAAAATGTCTAACGTTTTTTTTTTCTTCTTCTTCTTCTTCTCTTTCGTCTCAGATTTTCCTTCTGTCAGTTTCCCTTCATCCTCTCGACGGCGGTGAAGAAAGCCATCATCCAGAAAGACTCGGAGCAGCAGATGATCAGCCAGGCCAGGGTGAGACAACCACAACTGGGTCGCACTTAACTCTTAAAGGGATAGTCCAACATTTAGTCAAATTCATAATCCTTATAGTCATAGCAGTAGGTTTGTTACCTTTAATTGTCGGTGCAAGCTATTTTTAGAACGGCGGAGCAGAGCCGTGAGCTGCTCAGAGCTACGCTACGGAGGCTCATTATGGGATGTCTTGGTTTCCCTCATCAAACTCATCAAATACACAATCCAACAACTCCACAACGCTCTGGTGGACAAGTTGTGACCTGCACATTCACCACGCTATGAGATAATAACACAACGTTACCACACAGAGTTGGTTTAGAGGGAGATTCATGTAAAACCTCTGATGCACGTTGCCTTCAGGGACAGTTTTTCATTCAACAGTCTCTGTATTTCCCTAATGAACCTACTGCTATGACTATAGGGATTATTGCAATGCACCAATTTGACAAAATGTTGAACTATCCCTTTAAACTGAGACATGCTTTTGTACAACTTTTCAGTTTCAGGATGCAAACTGTGTGTTTGTGTGTGTGTGTTGCAGCAAAGCCTGGTCAGTAAAGTTTCTCGCAGGCAGAGAGTGGACATGAACCTTCTGTTCCTCAACATTAAAGTACGACGGGCACAGCTCCTCAGCGACTCACTGGATGAGGTCAGTGAACGCAACACTAGACTTATCTCAAAGCAGGCAATTTACAGACGGTACAGTTTACTTATGTTCCCTAAACGCCTCATTTTCACAATATTGTCAGAATTTACCGTTGTCCCTTGAACACTTCACATGCAAAAGCAATTTTCAAAATGCTCCTTAAATGCAGAGTAGCAGCAGATGCTGCAATTCACAGATGTTCCCTAAACGCCTCACTTTCAGTGGCTAAAATTTACACATGTTCCCTGAATGCTACACTTGCAGGCTGTTGGTGTGACATAACAATTTACAGATGTTCCCTAAATGCCTCACTTGCACAATTTTGTCAGATGCTACAATTTACCAGTGTCCCTCGAACGCTTCACGTGCAAAAGCAGATGTTGCAACTTCCAGATGTTCCCTAAATGTAACATTCATGTCCAAACCATCAGTAGATTCTACAATTTACAGACGTCCCCTGAATGCCTCATATATAGACTATCTATAAATTCTCGCTCAGCTTCCTTCTGGTGCATGCATGCATGCTTTTCAAGAAATTTTACCCCCTTATGTATTATTGTTTGCCTCTTTTTTTGCGAGAGAAATTTTACCACATTTTTTCTAGAATTCTTTTGAGAAATTTTACCATTTGAAAAAACTTTTTACAATTTTTTTTTTTTTAATAGAAATTTTACCACTTTTTTAAAGAAATGTTTCAACTTTTTGGGGATATCATATGACTTTTTCTTCTTTTTCTTTTCTTTTCTTTTTTTTTTTTTACAGAAATTTTATCCCTTTTTAAATTATCGTTTGACTTTTTTTTTTGAGAAATTTTACCAGTTTCTTCTCAATTTTACCCCTTTTGTATTATTTTATTTATTTATTTTTGAGAATTTTTTATTTTTTATTTTAAATTTTAAAAAACTTTTTACGATTTTATTCATTTATTTATTTATTTTTTAGAAATTTTACCACTTTTTTAAAAAGAAATTAAAGAACTTTTGGGGGGAAATCTTATGACTTTTTCTTTTTTGTCTTTTTTTTCAGAAATTTTACCACTTTTTAAATTATCGTTTGACCTTTTTTTTTTTGAGAGAAATTTTACCACTTTTCCTAGAAGTATTTTGAGACATTTTACCAGTTTCTTCTCAATTTTACCCCTTTTGTATTATTGTTTACCACTTTTTTTGAGAAAGAGAAATTTTGCCACATTTTTGAGAATTTTTTTTTTTTTAAATTGTGAAATTTTACCACTTTTTCTAGAATTCTTTTGAGGAATTTTACTATTTTTTTCTCAAAAAAAAAAAAAAACTTCTCAAAAAATCTTTTTACTTTTTCTTTTTTTTAAAGAAATTTTACTGCTGCTCATATATAGACTATCTATAAATGCTCCCTCATCTTCCTTCTGGTGCATGCATGCTGTCCCTGAACGCCTCACGACCAGACCGTCCAGTGCAGAGCAGCAGATACAACACGTAGATAAATAAGTCTTGTTATTTTTAGAGTGTGATGTTCTGGCTCCTCCCCCTCAGCTGACGAGGAAGCGGTGCGACCTGAAGAAGAAGCTGCGCGTGACGTTCGTGGGCGAGGCGGGGCTGGACATGGGCGGCCTGACCAAGGAGTGGTTCCTGCTGCTGGTGCGACAGATCTTCCACACGGACTACGGTGAGACTCACACCCTCGCTTCCTGTCGACCCACAACCAAATTAAGAAAAAAACCACGTCCTTGAAGTGGCCTCGAACCAGGCGTGAGCGAGCAGCCGGAGTGGAAAAGCTGAGCTCATCCTGGACAACAACAAAAACAACAGGATCCTGATTGATGGGAGACGGTGGAGAAGTTGGAATTTGGTTTTTATTGGAGCCGAGCGGAAAGAAAATCTGATTTTTATTGGATAAAAATGAAACTTTTTATTAGACGGAGACGAAGAGCAGCAGCAGCAGCAGAAGTGTCAGATGTCTGAGAGAAGTGGTCAGTGCTGCTTCTGGAAACTGACTCCAGATCAGAGCAGATCTCACTCCGTCTGCTGCTCATTGATCATCATTAATCAGTTCTGATCGTCTCCTCTGAGTCGCGTTCAATTTCTCTTTTCTCCTTTTAGAAAAGTGGCTTCAAACAAACTTTGTAGGAACGTAAACAAATGAATGAAACGTTACAGCTTAACTTCCTGTCTCCTAAAGTGGGCGTGGTCACCGACCTTCCACCTCGTGTTCTGAACGTGTTTGTTGATTTATAAAAGTTAATTAATATTAATATATTAAATATTTAATATTTACGCAGCCAACCGTCATATTTAACATTACGAACATTGAGACAAATTAGACCCCATTGGACAAAATTTTGACGCAAACACCAGAAATACATAAATATTTGTTCCGAGACTGAATAAAGTTTTGCACATTGGTGTGAATTTTTGGAAATATTATAGAGACATTTCTGGGGAAAAAAGTGGTACCATTTCCCCAAAAACGTTCAAACATTTCTAGAAAGAAGTGGTAAAATTTCTTCTTTTTTTTTGCCTGACTTTTTTGATTTTTTCTTTTTCTTGTGTTGGATTTTTTTTTTTTTGTACCTGTTTTTTTTTTTTTTTTTTTTTTTCTTCTGCTGGACTTTTTATTTTTACCGTTTTTTTTTTCCCGCCAGATTTTTTTTTTTTCTTGAGCCAGATTTTTTTTTTGGTTTTTTTGCCTGACTTATTTTTTCTTTTTTTACCTGATTTTTTTTTTTTTTTTACCTGATTTTTTTTTTTTTTTCTTGTGCCAGATTTTTTTTTTTTTTAACTTTATTATTTATTTTTTTTTTTTTGCCGGAAATTTTTTTTTTTTTTTTTGATGAGTTTTTTTTTTTTAAATTTTTTTTTTTTTTTTTTGTTTTTTATTTTTTGTTTTATCTTTTTTTTTTTTTTTTTTTTTTTTCCCGACTTTTTTTTTTTAACCTGATTTCTTTTTTTTTCTTGAGCCGGATTTTTTTTTTTAACTTGATTTTTTTTTTTTCTTGAGCTGGATTTTTTTTTTTTTTTGCCTGACTTTTTTTTTGGTTTTTTTTTGTGCTGGATTTTTTTTTTTCTTGTGCCAGGCTGTTTTTTTTGGGGGGGGTGGGCTGGCCCTAATCCTCCTTCGTAGACTATATTCATATTTTCAAAGAGAAGAAAGAAAACAAACATCAATGAGTCGAGACGAGTTTCACGTTTTTGTTTCCTTTCTGAACGGAACCAGGAGAAACGTTCAGGATGATGATGATGATGATGATGATGATGATGATGAGTTCACTGCAGCTTCGATTTTACTGAAGTAAAAAAAAAAACATCCATAAATGGAAACGAAGCTGAAGTCTGACTGTGCATCTGCGTTTCCCTCTCTTTCCGTCGTCTCTCCGTCTTTCCGCGGTCGTCTGTGTTTTCGCTGCCAGAGAAACGTCGGCCCAGAGCAACACACTCACCGAGCTGTGTTCCCCTCATTAGCAGCTCAGGGAAAACCCCGGCTACACACACACACACACACACACAGGCCCTTTTATGTGTGAACTCGCGGTGTCAGTTTCGCCGCACACACACAGATGTGAGCCGTCCAGATGTGTGTGTGTGTGTGTGTGTGTGTGAGTCTGGGCTCTGAACAGTCGGCTGCTGTTTTCAGGCTCGTTACCTGCAGCTGTTGTTTCATCTCCCACGCTGAGGGAGGACAGTGAACACGACGCAGCAGCAGAGACACAGGAGCCTCTTCTCCTCTTCTGATTGGCCGGCTTTAGCCAATAAGAACAGAGCAGATTTTCAGAATAAAACACCCGGAGAAACCAAATCAGTCCAGGTGGTGGAGGGGGCGGAGCTTAGTGTCTGCTTTTTTGTGACCTCATAAAGTTACTGAAGTCTGTATTCCTTCCTTCCTTCCTTCCTTCCTTCCTTCCTTCCTTCCTCATCTCTTCCTTCTTTCCTTACTTCCTTCCCTTTTTCCTTCCTTCTTCTTACCTAGTCCTCTTTTTTCCATTGTTTTATTCCTTCCCTCCTCTCCTCCTTCCCTCCTTCATTCCTTTCTCTCCTCCTTATTCCCTTCCCTCCTCTGTTCCTTCCTTCTCTTGTCCTAGCCTTTTCTATTCTTCCTTCCTTCTTTCCTTCCTTCCTCCTTTCCTCTCTTCCTTCTTCTGTCCTTTTCTTCCCTTTTTCCATCTGTCCTTCATTTCCTCCTTTCCTCACTTCCTTCTTCTGTCCTTTTCTTCCCTTTTTCCATCTGTCCTTCATTTCCTCCTTTCCTCACTTCCTTCCTCTCCTCCTTCCTTCCTTCTGTAATTTCCCCTCCCTTCTCTCTTCTTTTTTCCTCACTTCCTTCCTCCTTCTGTCCTATCTTCCTTTTTCTATTCCTTTTTCCTTCCTGCCTCTCTTCCTTCCTTCCTCCTTTCCTCTCTTCCTTATTCTGTCCTTTCTTTACCTTTTTCCATCCATCCTTAATTTCCTCCTTCTCTCACTTCCTTCCTTCCTTCCCTCCTCTCTTCCTCCCTTCCTCTTCTGTCCTTTCTTTCTTTCCTTCCTTCCTTCCCTTTTTCCTTCCCTTCTCTCTCTCTTTCTTCTTGTATCTTTCTCTCCTCCTCCTCCTCCCTGTCATCCCTCTCTCATCCCCTCCGTGTGACGTGTTCATGTGTCTTCTTCCCGTTCCAGGGATGTTCACCTACATGAAGGACTCGCGCTGTCATTGGTTCAGCAGTTGGAAGTGTGACAACTACTCTGAGTTCCAGTTGGTCGGGACTGTATCCTTCACTGTCTGTCGTTGGGTTTACAGGATGAACTCAAATGCATCGTTCACACCATTAAAGGGATAGTTCAACATTTTGGCAAATCGGCCCATCACCATAACCCCTATAGTCATAGCAGTAGGTTCGTTACCTTTAATCGTCGGTGCAAGCTGTTTTTAGAACGGCGGAGCAGAGCCGTGAGCTGCTCAGAGCTACGCTACGGAGGCTCATTATGGGATTTCTTGGTTTCCCTCATCAAACTCATCAAATACACAATCCAACAACTCCACAACGCTCTGGTGGACAAGTTGTGACCTGCACATTCACCACACTATGAGATAATAACACAACGTTACCACACAGAGTTGTTTTAGAGGGAAATTCATGTAAAACCTCTGATGCACGTTGCCTTCAGGGACAGTTGTTCATCACCAGTCTCTGAATTTCCCTCTAAAACAACTCTGTGTGGTAACGTTGTGTTATTATCTCATAGCGTGGTGAATGTGCAGGTCACAACTTGTCCACCAGAGCGTTGTGGAGTTGTTGGATTGTGTATTTGATGAGTTTGATGAGGGAAACCAAGAAATCCCATAATGAGCCTCCGTAGCGTAGCTCTGAGCAGCTCACGGCTCTGCTCCGCCGTTCTAAAAACAGCTTGCACCGACAATTAAAGGTAACGAACCTACTGCTATGACTATAGGGGTTATGGTGATGGGACAGTTTGACTAAATGTTGAACTGTCCCTTTAAGATCAGGGTTTTTATTCACAGCTGTAAACTGACTGTGGTTCCTCTTTGTCTGTTATTGGTTTGTGTTTGTTTGTTTGTTCATTTGTTTGTTTGTCAGCACAAATTGAACCGATTTGTTCCGAACTTGTTATATGGGTGAGTGTGTGTGTGGGGGGGGGGTCTGAGGGTTTTGGTGGGGGGGGGGGGGTCATTAAATTTAAGGATCCGGATCATTAACGACTGTGAATGTGAGTTTTTTGCTGCAGTTTGACCCGTTTCCTCCGAGTGGACTCGATATTTAGATTAATACGTCTCTGTGAGAAGTGAGAATGTTCTTCTGCTGGGACGAAGTGTGTGTGTGTGTTTATATACTTTATGTGTGTGTGTGTGTGTGCGTGTGCGTGAGTGTGAGTGACTAAAGAACAATCCAGCAATTTAGCCTTAGTTACTGGCCAGCTGGGAACTGTCAAAAGGTTATATAACCTAATAGCTGCCTGTTCCCTGCCAGGTTATTTAGTGTGTGTGTGTGTGTGTGTGTCTGTGTGTGTGTATGTGTGTCTGTGTGTGTGTGTGTGTTTGCTTCAGAAACGGTGAGCGAGCTACAGGGAACAGTTCGATGCAGAGAACAAGGAAGGAGGGAAGGTGGGAAGAGGGAGCGTTCCCTGGTGTTCCACATGTGTTCTTTTGCTAAGAGCTAATTTATCAGTCTCCCTTGTTCCTGTTTGGTTGTCATGGCAGCGCTGCGTCACTATGGAGATAAAGAAGAGGAGGAGGAGGAGGAGGAGTGATAGGGACAGAGTGAGACAAATGAAAAACAAAGGAGCAGAGAACAGGAAGAGAGTGTAGATAATAGTAGCAACAACAGGTCGGTGTCGGCCAATCAGAGGAGAGGAGGTGGCTCTGAGCCTCTCTTCTGATTGGCTGGCTGTTTTCTAAAGAGATTTTTTTTAAATTAAAAAACAGAGCAGATTTCAGAATAAAACACTCAGAGAAACCAAATCCTGCGAAGTTGTTGTTGGATGTCGGGTCCAGGTGGTGAGGGGGCGGGGCCTTTTTGTGACATCACAAAGTGACAGGAAGTCTGTATTCCTCCTTCCTTCTTTCCTTCCTTCCTCCCTTCCTTTCCCTTACTATCTACCTTTATTTTGAAGGAGCTTTAACACAAACCTCTACCTTTATTTTGAAGGAGCTTTATCACAAACATCTACCTTTATTTTGAAGGAGCTTTAATACAAACATCTACCTTTATTTTGAAGGAGCTTTAATACAAACATCTACCTTTATTTTGAAGGAGCTTGAACACAAACATCTACCTTTATTTTGAAGGAGCTTGAACAAAAATATCTACCTTTATTTTGAAGGAGCTTTAACACAAACATCTACCTTTATTTTGAAGGAGCTTTCTAATTTTGAAGGAGCTTTACAAACATCTACCTTTATTTTGAAGGAGCTTGAACACAAACATCTACCTTTATTTTGAAGGAGCTTTAACACAAACATCTACCTTTATTTTGAAGGAGCTTTAACACAAACATCTACCTTTATTTTGAAGGAGCTTTAACACAAACATCTACCTTTATTTTGAAGGAGCTTTAACACAAACATCTACCTTTATTTTGAAGGAGCTTGAACACAAACAACTACCTTTATTTTGAAGGAGCTTTAACACAAACATCTACCTTTATTTTGAAGGAGCTTTAACACAAACATCTACCTTTATTTTGAAGGAGCTTTAACACAAACGTCTACCTTTATTTTGAAGGAGCTTGAACACAGACATCTACCTTTATTTTGAAGGAGCTTTAACACAAACATCTGCCTTTATTGTGAAGGAGCTTTAACACAAACGTCTACCTTTATTTTGAAGGAGCTTTAACACAAACGTCTACCTTTATTTTGAAGGAGCTTTAACACAAACGTCTACCTTTATTTTGAAGGAGCTTGAACACAAATGTCTACCTTTATTTTGAAGGAGCTTTAACACAAACAATTACCTTTATTTTGAAGGAGCTTTAACACAAACAATTACCTTTATTTTGAAGGAGCTCTTGTGAGTGGAAGATCAAAGGGAGGAAGAGGAGGATGATGATGATGATGATGATGATGTTGATGTGAAACAGAGTTTAAACTTCGGCTCCAAATGTTTTCTCTTTGATTTCTGTGTGAGAGACTTAACGACCTTAATGGTCGTCACGGTAATTGTAGAGTTTGTGTTTATTTTCTTGTCGACGCTTTGGAGTGTGTGTGTGTGTGTGTGTGTGTAGTAGGGGATTTATTTATTTGTGTGTGTGTGTCACTTACGCACAAACCTACTTTTAACCTACACGTACAATTACACCACATATGGTCACCACATGTGGCAGCTGAGGCAGCGTGTGTGTGTCTGTGTGTGTGTGTGTGTCTGTGTGTGTGTGTGTGTGTGTGTGTGTGTGTGTGTGTGTGTGTGTTGCGCCACCGCCCCTTGGACATAAATGGAAAAAAGAAATTGCAGGTGGACGGGACATTCAGTACATGAACTCAGAAATTACACAATGAAGTCATTCATCTACATTACACTCATTCTGCCATAAAAGAAAAAAAGACTGCACACACACACACACACGCACGCGCACACACACACGCACACGCACACGCACACACGCGGTGGCTCAGCAGTCAAATAAAACATGAGGTCAGATTTTACACCAGATGAGACGAGAAGTTTTCTGTTCATATTCAGAAAAGATTTTGTCATTTTTTACAAAGATAAACCAGAAATTATTATTTTTACCATCAATTAATTTAAAGGGATAGTTCAACATTTTGTCAAATTGGCTCATTACCATAACCTTTAATTGTCGGTGCAAGCTGTTTTTAGAACGGCGGAGCAGAGCCTTGAGCTGCTCAGACGTAGCCTAAATGCAGAGACTGTTGATGAACAACTGTCCCTGAAGGCAACGTGCATCAGAGGTTTTGCATGAATTTCCCTCTAAAACAACTCTGTGTGGTAACGTTGTGTTATTATCTCATAGTGTGGTGAATGTGCAGGTCACAACTTGTCCACCAGAGCGTTGTGGAGTTGTTGGATTGTGTATTTGATGAGTTTGATGAAGGAAACCAAGAAATCCCATGAGCCTCCGTAGCGTAGCTCTGAGCAGCTCACGGCTCTGCTCCGCCGTTCTAAAAATAGCTTGCACCGACAATTAAAGGTAACAAACCTAAATGTTGAACTGTCCCTTTAGTAACTTCCTTGTTGTTGAGTTGTGTTGAGTATAAACGTGTCTGACCCTTGACCTGCTGCTCAGCTCATGGGTTTAGCCGTTTACAACAGCATCGCTCTGGACATCCACTTCCCGCTCTACTGCTACAGGTAGGACAGGGGGCGGAGCTTAGCCTCACCGCTTTGTTGTGACATCACAATGTCACAGGAGTCTGTATTCCTTTCTTCCATCCTTCTGTCCTTCATTCCCTTCTTCCTCCCTCTGCTATAATTCCCCTTTATTTCCTTCCCTCCTCTCTCCTTTCTTTCTTTCTTTCTTTCTTTCTTTCTTTCTTTCTTTCTTTCTTTCTTTCTTTCTTTCTTTCTTTCTTTCTTAATTCCATCCTTCCTTCCATCCCTTTTCCTTCTCCCCTTTCTTCCCTCCTTCCTTCATTAAGTCCGTCCGTCCTTCTTTCCTTCCTTTCCTTTCTCTGTACTTCCTTTCTTCCACTCTCTGCTACTTACTTTCTTTCTTTCTTTCTTTCTTTCTTTCTTTCTTTCTTTCTTTCTTTCTTTCTTCATCCTTCCTTCCTCCCCCCTTCCTTCCTTCTTTCTTTTCTCCCTAGTTAATTCCCATCTTCCACTCTCTGCTACTCCTCCTTATTTCCTCCTCTCCTCTTTTTATTCCTTCCTACCTTCATTACTTCCTTCTCCACATTCTTTCCCGTTGTATTTTTCTCCCACATCTCTTCCTCCTTCCCTCTCCTTCTTGCTCTATCCTCATCCATCCGTCCTTCTTTTCCTCCTTCTCTCACTTCCTTCCTTCTTTCCTCTCTCCCGTTCTTCTTTTCTCTCCTCTCCTCCTCTCTGTTGTGTATAATTTACTCTGCTCGTCTCTGATCTTTTCATCCTCCCTCCCTCTCTCTCTCACAGGAAGCTCCTGACTCCGCCCACTGCGCCATGTGACCAGAACGCCCTGATCGGCATGGCGACGGCCACCCTGGACGACCTGCAGCAGATCATGCCGGTCGGTGTTCGAATCCCACACCAGCTTTGTGTTTCTAAGCAGAGTCACATGACTCACCTCACTGACATCAACTAACTCAGTGGTTCCCAAACTGAAATAGGGGGGCGCATCAATTACAGGGGGCTGATAACCACCTGGAATGAAATTAAGAGCCTCCCGACATCAAGATTTGTCAATCATGGTGTTTTATTTTGAAAATCAACCGGGTTCTGTCGTCGTTTCTTTGTGTGACTTCCTGTCTGGCTTGACACGGTCACTCACGGCTCCCACTCGAAACAGCAGACGCCGAAATGATCACTGCAAGAAGGTAAACATCTACAGTAATAAATCTTTAAATAAATGTCCGCTTCTCGGTGCTTCGTGGCTATCCAACCCGCATTGTGTCCCCGGTAACTCAGGAATACGAGAGAGCGGCCCCTCAGCTCTGTGTGTGTGTTTGCTCATCATTTTCAATTTAGATACTAATAATAACAAGATGGAAAGTTTGTCGGCTCATGTGACAGCCATCATTTGGGAGGTTTTTTTTCATTGTTCTAAGACTGAATCACTACAAACACTACTTTATACTGTTATGAGCAGCTGGTCAGGTTCAATAGCCACTGTTACACACAAAAATGAAAAATGAAAACACACAAACTGTTACACACAAAAAAAGGAAAAAAAGGAGGGGGGGGGCGCAGAAATTTTCTCATCAGCCAAAGGGGGGCCCAGCAGAAAAAGTTTGGGAACCACTGAACTAACTGATACATGTAAACGTGGATAAATTAAAGATGAGCATCAAGATTTACATCTGGAAAACATCAATAAGGACATTTATAAATAAAAACATAAACATCTACAGTAATAAATCTTTAAATAACTCCATCCAACCCTTATTCTAACTCCAACCAATAAGATTAATAATAATAATAATAATATTTATTTATTTATTGTTGTGATTTTTTTCTCCTTCGTGATTAAAGTCATGAAACAGGAATAAATCAAATACAGGTTTTATTTCCTGAGGCCTTCAGGCGTCGTTACCTCTGATCGGCCACTAGAGGGCGGCAGAGCTTCACCTTTAATCTCTCAACCTCCTCTAATCCCTGACTCTTCATCATCATCATCATCATCATCATCATCATCATCATCATCATCATCATCATCTCTGATTTACCTGCATGTTTCAGCTTGATGATGATGATGATGATGATGAAGGTGTGTGAACTTCATCATCTTCTCAGAGTTTTTACATTTAACCCTCCTGTTGTCCTCCTGGGTCAAGGAAGGAAGGAAGGACAAAGGGAAAGAAGGAAGGAAAGATGGAAGGAGGGAGGGAACAGATTATTGGGTCAAAAAGGAAGGAAGAAGGACGGACGAAGGGAAGGAAGGAAGGGAATAAGAAGGAAGGAAGGAAGGAAGGAAGGAAGGAGGGAAGGAGGGAACAGTTGGGTCAGTTTGACCCACAGCGACAGGAGAGTTAAACTCCCATTGAACATTAGCGTTTTATTTCCTATCAGACGTGTGTGTTTTCACATTATTAGTTTGTGCAACGACAGTGTGTGAGCGACAGACAGTTTATCTGATCCACGGACCGCCTCACTGTGCACACACACACACACACACACACACACACACACACACACACACACACAGGAGGTGCTATAAGCGGCTCCTGGTTACATAACAGCCGACACCAGATACGAGGCCTGGAGCTGCAACATGAAGCTGGTCCAGACTGAGCTGCAGGAGCTCTGACTCAATGACTCAATGAGTCAATGAATGAATGAATGAATGAATGAATGAATGAATGAATGAATGAATGGATATTGATCTTTTCACATGTTTTTTTACTCTTTTTGTTTTCACTCTCCTTCTCTGGATCCTCAGTAAATCAGTCGGAGAAATAAATCACAGATTATTATGTCAATGAACTTTATTCTTAATCAGTCAATAAAACTTTATTTATACATACAAGTCAAAGTCCAACTGCTGCAGGTAAAATAACAAAAAACAAAAAAGGGTCTTAGAGCCGAATG